>JAHZMW010001098.1:0-10538 GCA_027743745.1 Alloscopus bannaensis | reverse complement strand
ACGTTATATTAATACGGAACTTTTGCATTTCAGACGCATCTGCTGGACACTACACAGCATTTGCAAAAAATCCAGTGACCACACAGTGGCACTACTTTAATGATGATACAATCACGGAGCGAACTCCCGGTGACAACGAGTACTCTTCTGCGTACGTCCTGTTCTATCAAAAGCAAGGTATTTCGATATTTTATGATTGCCTTCGTATCGCGTTACATCTGTGAGTTGTCAATACTTTTACACATTACTTTGTTTGTATTTTTGATTTCAGGCATGGATTGCAGAATTCCGACAAAGTGTGATGGGCCACTCCCTACCCTCAACTGCTTTAACAAAATGTCAACGTCAACGTCCTATTCCGGTTAGCCAACATTGCAGAGTTTTCTCTGTAGTTCTACAGAACATTAATGAATTTATTGTACAACTGCGTTTTCCTTTTGCAGCTGATATTAGAGGAAGTTATCTTCCCGGTGAACCTGTGCGGGTAGAAGGAGTTGTTATTGGGGACATGAATTTGCAAGTAGATTCCACCAGCCCGAGTTTTGCATTTCCACACAGTTCCTCTGAAGCCGGACTTATGGGATTGGAAGAAGACGAAAGAGTCGGTGGCAGAAGCGAAGCAGACCACATTATTGACATACGTGAAGGTCTGGGTTTGAATTACGATGTGTCATCAACGTCGACTGGAGAGGACCAACTGAAGGATCCCTTAGATCATCAGGAACTTCTGCTGATATTAGAGGAAGTTATCTTCCCGGTGAACCTGTGCGGGTAGAAGGAGTTGTTATTGGGGACATGAATTTGCAAGTGGATTCCACCAGCCCAAGTTTTGCATTTCCGCACAGTTCCTCTGAAGCCGGACTTATGGGATTGGAAGAAGACGAAAGAGTCGGTGGCAGAAGCGAAGCAGACCATATTATTGACATACGTGAAGGTCTGGGTTTGAATTACGATGTGTCATCAACGTCGACTGGAGAGGACCAACTGAAGGATCCCTTAGATCATCAGGAACTTCCAAGCAGCAGCGCTGGAAGTGCGGATTCTACCAGTGATATACAAGTTTTGTAGTTTAAGAGAATTAAGCTGTGTAGAGTTTTAAGAGAGAAATCTCTCGCAGTAGGTCGGTCGTGTATACGCATCTTACACACTCTGTAAATAGTGAATACCTAGTTTTAATAGCACAAATCGTTGTTATGTAGCTCTTGCTTGTTCGATAACGCGTTAAAAACTCTACTGTCTTGATTATCAATGAGTTCGCTAGTGAATTTCTTCATCGTGATGTGTGGAGAGAACGAGATTACCCTATGGGAGGCTCTTTATCATCACTGGCTACCGTAATTTGTAATAAGAGCAGCTTTACTTGAGTTTGGAATGTTGCCTTCTATTCAAACATAATTTGTACCGGGAAAAAGGAAGTAACAATATTTATAAAGCTTGAGAATGGAGCATTTTGTTGGAAGCAACAATAATGGCGAGATGTTTATATAAATATTACAAAGTTACGGTTTCGCGAATCATTACATACTAAATGTTATGTTACTTAATGTCAACCTGTTCTAAAAGATACCATCACACGCTCAAAATTGCCGATTTAATTAGATTTTCTGGAGTTGAATCAAGTTGTCGTCGCGTGTAATATCGATGATATTAAAATGGCGTTTGGAGTGTTAAACGGTATCTCTTTGAACAGTAGTGTGACGGTGGCCCACTAGGTGTATAATTCAAGACGCGAATTATCTGTGGTGTAAGGCTGATATTTTATTTTCAAAATACTTTGTTCAGTAGTTTTAGTAAAAGATTAAGATACTGTGAGCAATTCTAGACTGAATGTAAGCTAAAGACACGATACTCGTAAGTCTCATGTTACAATTGTAAGAAATTCATTGTTGGCAAGGGTCAGGCTAAGGGATCGGAACATTTTTTTTTCGACGCAGAGCAGTTAGTTAGCCGAAGTAATGTTAGTTAACGAGGATAGCTTTGTTGGGTACCAAATCTACTGTTACACTTTACAGTAAGTGAAAGCAACGTAACTCGAGCCGAATTTTTGTGATATGCTTGTCGAAAGTAAAAAGCAAGGGTTTTTACTGAGTTCTTTAAAATTAAGGCGAGACGTTCATAGAAACACTGTAAACGTTTGGTAAAATGGTGCGTAGCGGCAGAACTTTCCAGAATCTTGCAGGAATTAACTCGCTATGATTATGTCAACTGATTATATAGTCTCAACCGAACTGTATGAAATTTTCAACTGTGTCCGCATCATCCTTGCAATCTCCTCAGTCGGGACAAGCGCAAGCGTTCGTGTTTTTGTAATTAGTACTTTTAAATTGTGACACTTTTCATACTAAATAATGTATTCCGTTAAACCGAATCGATTTATTGAAGTGAATGTCGACAAGCAAAATAAACGTGTGATTATAACGATTTCATGATTTTATGTGGACGATTTTGTGGAACTCCTTTTGCCTCATCATTTTGGTTTCATATTTTGGTTATGCATTGGTGAAAACTGTGAAATTCTTTGAAATGCATCATGAAATTCGATTTGAATGATTGGCCCCGAAATAAAATGCAGGTTTCACACACGACATCCTTCCATTTTCACAGTATACATACAAACAAATATATTTAAAAATCAATCATCAGATTTTCACTTTTGTTAATATCGTTTACCATATATATAGATATATATGTGTTTTATATAATATCCTTACTTACAGTTAAACATGTATAATGTATGTATCGTAATTTTTTGCATTATCATCAAATCCTGTGTACATCTAGTATCGATTTTTTCGTATGTATTTAAATAATAAATAGTATATTATGAGGATGTGCTGTCATCAAAAAAGATTTCATATTGTTCGTCGATTTACCATTCTCTTCTAAGATCCGTACCGTTTTTAACCGTTACATAATTACCACCATCATCATCATTACTGGAACATATAGTTTTTTAAAGTTTCGAATGTCCCACTGGAATCACTGGCTCAAAAAGTTTTCTCTGGGGAAATTTCCTCCAATTTTAATATGTAATCATTGTTGTTGTTTTAGTAAATTTAATATATCACAATCACAACACCACACTCAACTTATATATTGGTATATTATGATTTTTCTAAATGTTCTGTTGTATAATATATATTATATAGTTTACAGTATTTTTAGTTTTTCAACTTTCACCGTAAGAGAGACATATATATTCTACGGTGCATAGTTTTACACAGTTGTTGTTCCTTCCAGAATAGATTATGTTACATCATCATAATATTTTCATATTAGTAATATGATCATCATCATCAAGAATAGTATGATATATACAAATCTATTTATGTCGACTAAATATTTAAATGTGTTATAGTTGTGTTACGGCTGACTAACGTTGTAGAGTTTCGTTTTTCACCAGTTTTTTTGGTTTTCAGTACCTAACTAACTTTGTTAAATAATTTTTTAGCTCTAGTCGACTACGAATGTAGTAATTATATAGCTCACTAAAAAGTGACTGAAACTAATCACTAAATATGTCCGTTGATGAGAAACTGTAAATTCATGAACTTTATATGAAAGAAATTAATTTCTACCCAAATTTTTGAAAGCTAAAACAACTTTCTCATTGAAGGAACAACAAAGATTTAAAACTGAGAAGAATTCAGTAGTGCCTTTGTCCAGCATTTTTTGTGCCACTTAAAAATGTGTAAATATTTAAGAACATTTTTTATACAACTGAATATATATTGTATTGTATATATTGTAGAAAAAGTTACTCAGATCCGTTACGTATGATGAACAGTCGTAGTAAATATTTATAGTTTTGTAGTGTAAAGTTACGGTAAGATCTCAAAAACCAAAAACAAAACTTCATTTAAGAGAGAAAAATCATTAAAAGACAAAATAACTGTAACAATTTCCATCGAATGAGATCATACAAAAAATCATAATATAAATGCGTATTATAGTATGATTACTCAATCTTATAATATGAATGATAACGTGCGTCGTTTCCAACTTGAATATTGTATAATATCATAACAGTTTTACTATAATGTATACTTTTTTAAGTTTGAAGTCCACACTAACTTCATAAATCCTGTGTTATCTTACAAAAAATCAGACCACGTTTTAGAAACAAAGTAATAAAACTCCGCAGGCTTGTATAATGGCTTGGCTATTTATAAAAAACAGCCATTCAAACGCAGTGAATTCAAGTGTAATCAAACTATTTGACTTGTTAAATTGCAGATCGAATAAAAATTGCCTCGCGAAATGCTAAAAATTAATTTACTTTCACTTTGTGATTTACGGAATAAGTAGAAGCCTAATTGTTCTAATTTCTAGTATCTAAATGCATGAAAATGATCATGTCACTTCCAGCTCAATCTCAATCATTTTTATGTGCAGTAAAAACTAGTTTTTTTCATACATACTAAAAATATACACTGACTTAAATGCTTACTTCTTGTGCCATGAGAAATCGCTTTGTTCAACCAAATTTCTTTGCTACATCTCTAAAATTATTTTTGATTTTTATACAAAGCCACCTCATAATTATATAATTATATACTCGTAAAATGCAGCCCATGCGCGTGTCATACTTGTGGTACATATATTTGACTAAACTTTTTTAGACTGGCTAAAACACATTTTGCATTATTAGCAATGATTAGTACATTATGAGAATAACTAATTCCATTTTTTAAGCATAAATGTTGACGCATTTACAACCATTGTACACATCATAGCTTAGCTTAAATTTAGATACATTTAGACAAGAATACATCGTATTTTTTCCTATCCATTATGTTACATGTAAATAACTTGTGTGTTATGTTAAACTTAAAGAAACAATTTTCGAGATGGTTTGATTGCATTGATTCTTTGGGAAAGTGCGTATGTGTAAGCAAAGATTGGTTTGCGGTACAAAGTATAGTATGCTTTTGCATTTTTTTTGCAGGAGATTATAACAGCGAAGAATTAGGAACAGGTTTGAATAAAAATGTTTCAATTTTACAACAAAATTTTGATGAATTAGCCTGATTAATAATATATAATTCATAATCCAATTTGAATTCAAACCTGTTCTCATCTTGATCTCCATTTTTTTGCGCTAATGCCACATTGCGTTTGTAACTCTCATTCCTTAACCTTTCTCTTCTAAATACCCTCTTGTCCTTTCTCATGTGATTGGTTTTTTTAAAGGTAAACTACAATTAAAGTGAACAAACTAGCAAATGGGATCGGTGATCCAAAATTACAGAATCGAATTCAAAAGTGCGACACAAGATTATGTATTATTTTCTTTAAAAAGCAAGGAAGCAGTAGATAATTTTCTTGAAAGCTCATTAAACCAGTTCATTATTTTTTCAAAGAAATTGTATATTCATTATATACTTTCTCTCAGCCTTCGTGCATACCTGCATTTGCATTAATGTTGCGTTACAATGAGTCCGATGAAGAATGACGAGCAAATCTTTTTTTCTGTCAAAAACTTTCACCCTCGTTTATCAAGCTGTATCTTTTCTCCAGCTGAACACTCGATCAGAACAAGTGACTAGATGTCTTGATGAATTACCGAAGAAAATATGACTCAATTACAGAAATTTTACACTGTAATGGCCTCGAGAATCGTTTAAAAAAAATTTCCAATGCCTTTCTCCAATCTCACTCTCGTCGCTCCGTGACTTTCACTTTTATGACTCTGAACTGAAAAAATCTGCATTTTTTTGTGTGCCTCAATCGTCCAAGCAAAATTCACACGCAAGCGGAAAGCAAGCTGTGTATTTATGTGCTTATATCATATTGAACTCTGGAATCCAATTTTTTGAGTTTTTTCTGTATAATATAGATATACATTTATACGAGGAAAAATTTAGCAAAAATCACACCGATTTCTGTTATGTAATGTACTCCTGTAAATAGTGCTTCTTCTCACAGGAGAGATTGTGTTATTGAGTTTTTTTTTGTCGAATTGGGTTCAAAAAGAGCGACGAAGACATCGTTTAAAAGACTTATCACATTTCAGGTCCCCTTCCGTCTGTCCGTAATTAAAGTGTTACTTCTTTAGTTCTTTGCCATACCATACCAGCATATTATACGATTTCTTGCGCTCTCTGTGTCAAAAGCTTGATTGTGTGAAATTTTTGTATTTGTAGCGATTCCTTCTAGCCTCTCTGGTAGTGCGAGATGTAGCGTTTTTTATACAGAGACTCAGCCACTCACAGAAAAAATGTCAGCCGTGATAAACCCGTCGTCAACTGTTTTCCTTAAAATATACGTAAATGCTCATGTTTCGAGGTTTTAAAATGCATAATTGGCAAAAATCCGTCATTCCTACAAAACGTCACAATGAAACCAAATATTTATAGAAAAACAAAACAAATTAAATCGTACACATTTAAAGATTGGTGCTTGTGTTCCCTAACAAATGTTGCGTTTTTTGTAAAATATTACAGTTAAATGTACTCCATTCTTCACTATTCTTTGCGTTTAAATTGTAATCGAGCATCATCACAGAAATTCCCAAGTTCTCAAATTTTCCTCACAAAATTCTTTGAACTTCTCATATCTCTTACTTTCACTCACGCACCCCCAAATCTTGCTCCCTCAAAAATCTCTTTCTCCACATTCCAGGAACATTCTAGATAAATTCACCCCTCAACGTTCCATCCCTCAAAATTCTTTTGCGACATTCCCTACGGCCTTGATCCTGTCCTTAACTCATGTATTAATGGCGATGCAAAAACTGCAATCCACTTTCTCGATCTTACAAATTTCCCTTTTTAACTGTGCGATCTATAGTTAAAGTTACTTTTTACTTGGAATAAATTGTTGAAAGAACTAATAAAAAAGAAGTAATACATGTCGTAATGAACAATAATATTATTTATATTACGGTTTATGCATTGAAGACAATACTTTTTGGTTTGTATGACTGCAGTTGATAATAATATCAGTAATTTTCTACTTTCCCCAAAGACCCAAACACGTACGTTAGTATCCCGTTTCCGTTCCTATATCCTCTCCTAATTATCTTTACCTGCCACAAATTTCTTTCAATTCCTCTCTGAGTATTTTGCATCCCAAAATAAAAACTTTCTCTACATTTCCCCTACTCGCTCAAGCCAACCAAAGCAGAGTGTTGAGAGTAAATACTAATTCAAAATAATACTTGAGTGAACAAACAGTCTGTGTTCACGCAACTCAAAAAGCAATAGTCCGCTGTAATATTTAATCATAACTGAACACGGAAGCGATTTGCAATTGTGTATTTTTTAAAAAAACAGCTGTCATTAAATATTATAGTTGGAGATTGCTTTACAGTTTCCCCTTTTGGACCCTAATCTTTGGTTCAGTATTCAAGAAGGAAAACAGGATTTTTACATATTTTTGAACCAAAGTCTTGATTTTTTTATATCCTGTTAGAGTTTCGTGTGATGAGGTAATCATTATATGTTTTAGTTGAGAACACTAGTTTCTGTAAGTAAATCCATGAACACAGACTGAATGAGCTCAGATATCTTGTAATATCATTGTGTTAGTTTAAAAATGTAAAAGTCTACGTATTTCTTGTAAAACAAGAGAAATTCTTCTGCGTTTAATACTTTCCCTCTGCGAACTCACTCATTTCTTTTGCTCGAAATGACTTTCTCCAAGCGTCGCAGAAAATTTATAAAAATCAGTCAAAAAATGATGGATTTTTTTTGCTAAAATAAAATAACTTTGAAAGTAATAAAATTAGTCTTGAAGATGCCAATTATTGTAAAATAATTAATGTTCTCTCTTTTAGTGTAAACTTTCTCCTCACACTTCACGCTGACATTCATCAACTTTCTATGGCTTTGTGTTGAAGTTCTTGTAATATCATTGTGTTAGTTTAAAAATGTAAAAGTCTACGTATTTCTTGTAAAACAAGAGAAATTCTTCTGCGTTTAATACTTTCCCTTCGCGAACTCACTCATTTCTTTTGCTCGAAATGACTTTCTCCAAGCGTCGCAGAAAATTTATCAAAATCAGTCAAAAAATGAAGGATTTTTTTTTGCTAAAATAAAATACTTTGAAAGTAATAAAATTAGTCTTGAAGATGCCAATTGTTGTAAAATAATTAATGTTCTCTCTTTTAGTGTAAACTTTCTCCTCACACTTCACGCTGACATTCATCAACTTTCTATGGCTTTGTGTTGAAGCATCAACTAAATGCATTTTTTTCCAAAGATACTTTGTTTTGTTTTCATGAAATTCTCTGTAGACTTTTTTCCTCGTGTTTCTCCAAAGGTTATATATGAAATGAAAGACTCTTGAAAGATGACAAGACGGGAAGAGAAGAGATTCATTTTAGTTAATAATNTGAAAGACTCTTGAAAGATGACAAGACGGGAAGAGAAGAGATTCATTTTAGTTAATAATCTGCGTTTTTAAATAAACTTTCTCTGAATAAACCTTGTTGTCCAGTTCTTTTTCACTCTTACTAATCCCGTCACACGATTTTCACTTTTTCTCACATTTTTTTAGAATAATAAAAGAATAAACAAAAAAACAACAAAAATGGGATCCTCTCTTTTCTTCCAAAGATGTTTTTTTTGTGCTCTTGAAAAAACACCATCTCTCAAATTTCCTGTGTCAATTGTCGACGAGATTGGGTACACTTTGGTTAGTTAATTTTATCTCATCTTTGCGACTCTCCATTTTGTGGAGTGTATTTTCCTATATTTACAGTTCGGTCGGAGATTTTTTATGTAGTACATGATTGACTGACTAAAATCTTATTATCAAATATTAATAACGATCATTACGATTATTATGGTAAAATCATTGTTAAAAGTGGGTAACTCCTTAGATGGTTATATATCCGTTAGATTTTTTACACACACGAACCTAAAAATTTGTGTTAGTAACTTTAGTAGTATACATTACATTGTAGTAACTTTCTCTACTTTCACTACAAAAACTCTGAAATATTTTTATAGAGTTGTAGTGTATTTTTAACCTCTATATAAGTTGTAACTTGAATGTAAGACTACTACTCTGTCGTACACGAGTTTCCTACCAAAAAACCGAGTTGTGGTGAATCCTTAATCAACTTTCTCTCTGTGACCCTAGTAGAAAACGGAAATGTTGAAGGATTAATAAGTAAGTAGCTCCAAACGTGGTTTCACACTTTCTCCGCCTCTTTTCCAGTGTTTCCTGTCACTTTAAGTACAAAATAGTGTTGGAAATGTTTTTTTGCCTAAAAAAATCCAATTTTTTTCATACCAGTCGATGTGTGACGCACAATTTATAACAACTTGCTTTTCCTTTAATTGTAGTACGATATTAATAATATCCTCAATTTTTAGTACAAATGTCCCTATTCCGTAATAGTAAACCTTTTTGAAAAAGATTTTCTTCTTTTTTAGGTTAAATATACTTTTTCCCAAAACAATGTCGTGTTCGAATGTTTCCTTAATTTAAAAGTAATTTTTTTTGTTTCTTAATAGTGAACTTCATTCTGAAGGGAGGACGGGTCTGCAACGATGAGCACAGATACACAATCAACTTTCTCTCTGTACGTTGTTCTACGTCGTAATCTGTAGAATGTTACCATTTTTCTTCCTAAAATATAGGATTATAATTACACACGTGTACATTACTTTAAGATGAAGTGAAGAGATTTGAGGTAAAAGAATTATTCTCGGAATTCTCAGTGTTTTTTTTGGTGGTGGCTTTGTGACTAAATGACTAAAAAATGTTTCACAACTTTTTGTGGGAGCTTCTCACTTTTACCGAATTTAACATTTTCAAACAAAAAACTCAAAACTTTCACTCACTTTCACCAACAAAAGAAAGGTGCTAACTGAGGTTGACCTTGTCGAAACTGAGGGATTGAAACGTAAGGTGCTGCAACAATATTTTAAGTTTTTTTTACTCCCAAATTCTACACGAGATTAGTTAAATATTGGCTTTGTGACTAAATGACTAAAAAATGTTTCACAACTTTTTGTGGGAGCTTCTCACTTTTACCGAATTTAACATTTCCAAAAAAACTCAAAACTTTCACTCACTTTCACCAACAAAAGTAAGGAGCTAACTGAGGTTGACCTTGTCGAAACTGTTTGAGGGATTGAAACGTAAGGTGCTGCAACAATATTTTAAGTTTTTTTTACTCCCAAATTCTACACGAGATTAGTTAAATATATATCGAAAATTAGAGTACACTTATGACATTACGAAGGTAGAAATTAAGTAGATTTTTTTTATGTTGACAACTCACTAAAATACGTTAAATAACATTCTACTATGCACATTGACATTAATCATATCTCTTTATGTTAGTTATCGTGGTTGTGGTGAGACTGTCGGAGCTGCAAATTCTCACGTTCAGAAGACATTTTTATAGTCTACTTTAAATCCTCCTTTTTTGTGTGACAAATTTTGGAGAACAAGACTATAAACAAAACCGTGAGATTTTTTACGAGGTAGTTACTTACTCTCTCTTTACACCACTTTCAATTTTTTTCTCAATTTTCATCTGGGGCATTTCGAAGAAATATCGGTTAAGGAAGAAATCG
>JAHZMW010001097.1:0-14759 GCA_027743745.1 Alloscopus bannaensis | reverse complement strand
GTTTTTTAGCGTATTACCCACGCACTGTTTAGCAGCGGAATAATTGCTTACTTTGAGATGTGTTCCAGTGGTATCTCTTCACGCATACGATGTATACTATTCGCTTCTATAATGAACTTAAATTATTGTGAGTTTGCAAAAATAATTAAAATATGTTTTGTTTTGTTTTGCAGGTAAGCCGTCAATTTTCTTGTTTCAACTCTTCCTCCGTTCGCCGAGAAAGCTGGAGCAGCACTTTTTATTGACGGAACTGACCAAGGGTCAAGCTTTCATATATTGAATTTACTCGCTATTGAAAGGTATAAAATTACTCTCTTTTCTCTGCGCCACATCTTTTATCAATCATACAAAATCTGCCGTGAAGAAATGCCTAACCAACCAAAACATGTCTCATAATGGCAAGGCATACTATTGCACACTTACGTGTGGTGTGGGTTTTAGTTTTTGGTCATGTCGCCAGCTTGTCGTTCTTGATTTTCTGTTGGGACGCCACTTAATCAGAGAAAGATGACACCTTCTTTTATACCTATCCATACGCAAGTCATGGCTATCATATCATATTACCAAATTAAATTCAAGGTTACTCGTACGGCTTGGAGCTCACAAGATTGTGGCTCCTTCTATTGTGTGAGAAATCCCGTATGTTTGTTTATCAAGGCGAATAATCAAACCCCATATTCTCACTTTCTCATTTTACGAGATACATACATACAAAGAGATGTCTGACGTTTGCTGCTCTGAAAGGTTTATATATGATGACTGAAAAATTATGAACAGATGAGAAAGGATAAAAGTGGATTACCAAGTACGTATACCGTCGTTGGTTCAAATTGTTTAGAAACGTATGCGATGTGGACCAGCAGTCAGAAAGTAGTACACATACTATTGTTGGCATTAGTGTATGTGAACGCTTATCAGTTTTTAGAATTGCTATAAAGCTCCCACTGTCGTCAATAGACTGATCTAATGGCAGGTAATCTGTATGCTAAATAGTTGTTGTGCTCATTGAGAGCTAACCTTCAATGTCAATGTTAGGCTTAATATGTCTATATATTGTCTGCAAATCTCTACCTGATTCATACATGGCTTACGACTGGGGAACTGTTTGACAGTCGTAATTTCCAAGTTTACTAACCCTGGTCCGGAATATCACTACTGACATAACTTGCCCCTATACACGCCAGCTCATTTTGCAGCTCTACTGCTTGTATACCTTACGAAGACAATATTAATCAATTATTTTACAACTTCTCTGCGTTAAAAAGTTATACATTGCCGAAATCCGATTAACATTTGCGTGTTGTACACATTCTGTTTGTATCGAGGACCTCTCACTTTCTGCGGACTTCAAATTTAATTGTGATTGTGCTTCATAACCCGATAAAAGTTAGTGCGCAGTGCCCAAGATCAAATTTTATTATCAGTTGATAAAGTACGGGAGTCAGTGTTAAACGTGAAGGGTGCCTTTTATTAGTAGAATAGTGCCGCTTAAGTATATACTTTTTAAATATATGGTATGTGATTTCTAAAAATTGAAGCGTAGTATATGGAAAGCTAAAGATAGCTTCAACATCCGCCAGAGAGTCGTGGAAAATTTCAATGAATAAATTACCTTTCCTTCTTGCCTTCACTCCTAATTTTTAATAGGAATCCGGCAGGAAAAGACAGAGATAGGTAGCTGAGTTTGTTTCTCGCAAGAGGAATTGTTGATGACAGGGAAGGGAAGGCGAAATGAGGATAGTTTATCCTATTAGAATTTAAA
The DNA here is from genome assembly GCA_027743745.1 of Alloscopus bannaensis. Taxonomy (NCBI): domain Eukaryota; kingdom Metazoa; phylum Arthropoda; class Collembola; order Entomobryomorpha; family Entomobryidae; genus Alloscopus; species Alloscopus bannaensis. The sequence goes on along the minus strand of JAHZMW010001097.1, from coordinate 12,997 downwards.
AGGTATTTCCTTCAATCACCATCATCATTTCTCATCTTTGTCTTCACTCTTGGAACTGGTGAAAAATAGCGTGCACCACACTTCGTCGTTGTGAGGGTCACCTTCGTTTGCTGACATCTTCAAAGATGTTCAGAAGGTTGGTAGAGAAAGGTTACATCTTTCCTTGGCTGAGAGAAGAGCAGCCTAATAAAGGCCAACCTGCTGCCAAAGGTAAGCAATAGAGGTAATCAAGTTTATGGTAGACTTGTCATCTCTTCTTTGCTCTTTCTCCTTCCACCGCTCACCTTATTTTGCGTGGTATCTTTATAGACACTTTGCTTTCGAGAGAAGCAATGTAAATATAAAGGGAAAGGAGCTTCGCATCTTTCATGTGCTTTTACCTCCAAGATTCTCAAAGTGTGTGTGTTGATGATCCACTCCTTTTGCGAAGTCGCTCGATTGAAATCTATGGTGAACGGACACAGATTTGCTTGACGAACAACGACGACAAGCGAACCTCGGAGCAATCTTGTGTGGAAAGGAGACTGTTGTAGCATCCAAAAAGGGATGCGGGAAGAAGGTGTACGGGTTTGCATACGTTATAATTTATTTGTTTGCTGATGAAACCTAAAACCTGATATTGGAGATTGGGATGGAAAGGTTAAGTTCTTGAGAGAATGAAGCAAACGAGAAAGGGAAAGCGAGCAAGGTCGAGAGAAGAACTCATTTATTTTCTGTGGTTGGTTTGATAACCTGAATGTGAAATGAGAAGCCGAGAAACCAAACTCATATTTGGATACACTTCTTTGACTCCCAAATCCTAATAATATATGCTCAAGAAGAGAGGTGGGCTTTCTTTTGTGGGGTTGGGAAGCGAGAGAAGTTGTAAGTAAAGCGTCACGGAAAGAAAAGGAGGAAAGTCAAATTATTTCAATCTCATCGCATATCTCATCTTATCCTGCCCTCTCTTTCTCTTAAAAGACATGACAAACTTTCTCGCTCTGACGTGATTTGTGCATAATGTAATAGTACGAACAGGTTGTCCATATAAGAATGTGTGCTTATGTACGTTTGAGCTGAAAAGCCGCAGAAAATCTGCATCTAGTATTCTAGGGACTGCTGAGCCATTCTGATTGCTCGAGAAAATTCACCAGCAAAGTCACCCGCAACTTTTCCCGTTACATCTTCCATGCTTGACTCATATATGATTTCTCTGAATCACCTCTGCATCATCGGTGAGTAGTGGTGTTGTTCCGTAGTCGTACTGGTTTTACGATGCGAGAAAGACGCCGGAAAGGTGAAGGGGATGCCGTCGATTATTATGCATCACATTCAGTGCTACAAGCACACCATACTTTCATAGGATTCGGGTCCCAGTCCTACGATATACATACTTACCTTTATCGTGGAGCGCATAATATTTTTAACTGTGAAAGATAGAGTCTACTTTGAATTTCAGAGTCTATTTCATTCCTACAGGGAATTACAATCGCAGTTTTTCTAATGCTTGAGCACAAGAGCCGGAGAAAGATGTTAACCTTGCCAGACACCCTTACACAAGGGAGACTAGCATTGTGTTTGAGGAAATAGTTCATATCTTTATCGGTTTTACGTACTGGAAAATGTGGACTGAAAAAGGTGGAAAAAATATATACACACATCTAAAAGCAAGCACTCACTTTGATATAATGGTTTTCTTGTATGCATAACGCTTTACATCAACAATATGATGTAGCGCAGCCTTCCCTGCACAATAGTTATACGCTTTTATCTAACGTCAGTATTGGTACGAATGAAACAACTCAATGTGAACAAAATCTGCACATACGTGAGAGTAAAGAGGAAGGAAAATGGAAAGGTTTTTATTAGCTCTTACAACCAAATGGACTATCGTATGGGGAGCGCTTTGTGTATTTTTTTCGGTACCACTTCTTTCCGCTTCTATGTTTTGTAATACATAATGGCCATTTCTATCTTGTTTCGTGTTCCCAAGAAAGTCTTTAAGTGGAGGTAAGTCTCGTTTCCTCACATTTTTTGGGGGGATGTTCACAAGAAAACCTGAGGTAATATGTAATATGCCTGTGGAGAGATTCAAAAAGGTACGAGACCGTGCATGGATGAGGTAAGCTCCTTCATCATCACCATCATCATGAATGAGAAATAAGAAATGACTCTTTATTATGTATCTTTTCCAAGTATCTCGCGGGTACTCCCGTTGTCGAGCACATGTATTCCGCCATTACACCATGTATAGAAAGCGTACCGCTATTTATACAAAAAGAAGGGAGACTGTCGAAATCTTTGCAAGTTATGTCTTTTCTTGAATAACTTTTTTCGCGTTCCTCTGCTAGTCATCTGAAGGAGAATATATATGCAGGCAATATAGATAGTGACATGAAGATTACGTACAGCATGCTAGTTTGATAGAAATGGAGAACAGAGGGAGAGAGAACAAAAACACAATTTTGATGACGGGAGGCGCGATGGGTATTTTGATTGGGCTTTTTGGGTATGATTGAACAAAGGGCTGTGGTTGAAGAGAGTACTTTGTTTTTTATATAACATCATTTATGTATTTTTGGAATGTCTCCAAAAATCTAACGCTCGGTTTGTGTCGCAGAAGAGAGATAGATGATTCTCGGTCTTGTGTGCTTATGCTAGATTGGAATTGAGTCCAGGGGTATAGAAGTCGACTTGTTTATGAATTTGAGTTGTGAACCAACGGGTAGCGTATCTTTGCGTAAATACGACTTATTACGAATGCGTTCTATGCAATTCTAAAAAAAAACTAGATTGGTCTGCGAGACGTGATTTGAGTCGAGGACGGCTTTCGTAGAATTTTCTTCCGTAAAAGTTTGTCACAGCAGATCTTCTTTACGCACACATGGCTGTAAGTTTTCGCATAAAACAGAAAGAAAAAGTCACGTGGGATTGAATAGGAAGGTAAAATACACCAGAGAGGAGCATGGTTGACTCATACCTTAATGAGGTGTCTTATCTAGATCTTGTGATCTCATTAAATAAGACGACGACGAGGAGGAAGGAAGGAAGAGGGAAGAATGAAGGGGAAAGGTATTCCTTACTCACATCGTCACCGGTTTGTGTTTCAGACTTTTTCTGAGAAAATGACGCCACCAAGGAATGAATGTGATTCATGAGCATTTTGGTCTTCTCCTCACTAGTAGCAGAGAATCCACACTTTTCTTGAGATAAGAAACTAATCCTGAAATGTTAAATTTTCTCTTTCCTTTTACGCTGGCTCACACGTACAAACAGTACGTGTTGAAACCTAAGTTGTTTAATGGAAAGGAGTGTGTAAAAAATGAAGATAAGATCAAGCACTTTCCGCTGCAAGCAAAGAGGCGGAATATAAAAGTGAACAAGGCCGAAAGAGACAAGGAGGGAGAAAAGAGGTTTCCTGTTGTGGAAAGAATATTTTTAATTGATTCTGTTGATGCTACACCTCGTATCCTCCGGTATGAAACTCTAGAAGAGGCTAGGGAAAGCTGTTGGCGCTGGACTTTGTTCAGTCCGCTTCTCCTCTGATGCGTCCCGTTGTTTACGTGTGTTTGTGTGGAGGCATTTTACACCGGGAGAGTTGTCGGCAGATGACGAAACCAGTTCGGTTCTCGAGAATGGTGAGGAATGCTGTACCAACGGATTTCGTCCGACTCAACAAGTACGACCGGGGAGAACGAGAGGGTGCGGTGTATTCCTTGACTCAGTCTCGACCCGATTCTCTGCGGAGACGGAGAAGAGTTGCTGCGAGAGAGTTGAGAGCATGTTGCATTCATTTTTACTTAGCTGCTTGCAGCAAGTACGTGTCAGAACACAATCTTAGCTTTGTAAAGAAACGACCCAACCGAATGGGGTGTTCTGATACGAAAAATGTCTTGACTCTTGAGTTGCATCACATTCCCCAAAAAATCTTTTGCCCTGCTTGCTCATTGTCCTCGTTTGAGTAACTGTATATTATTTCAAACGCGGTTTGTAGTTTGAGATTGGACCTTTTTTAATCAGATGACTGCCACAGAAAAGAACTGCACACATAATGATAATGATGATGCATCATGAGCAGACGACACTCTGGTTTGCGGCAACGTTTATACGTTTAAAGAGCCCAATCTGTATTTCAACAAGACAATGAAGAGTAAGAGAGAGAATGAGAGCTCCGGTTGAAAACCATAAATATGTCGAAATCTTGATTAAATAAACAAGGATATGGGAATTACAGCCCGATGAAATGGGCCATGCACAAAGAGGAGCAACGAAGCAAAAGTCACAGGATAAAATGAAATGATTTCAATACGTTTGTTTGGAATGTTTGCGTGTGTGTAGATATCTCACAAGGTTATTTTTCCCTGTCTCTCTTTCTTGGCTAAAACTGTAAGTTTCATTCATTCATTTCCTCACGAAAGATACAATAATAATATGTGAAAGACAACTATGCTTGCGACCCCAAAAATGAAACCGTGTGTGTGATGCACCAAAGCAATCAGACTTTTTAGTGAATCCTCAATTTTTAGTTCTTCTTCCGTGCGCGTCGTACTTGATTTTGCTTACGTTCACTTTTGGAAACATACAATTTGGGCTCAATTGCGTCTTGTGTACAAATTTAGGAGCTTCCTCAATCTGTCGGTTAAGCACGCTTGTTTTGCTGTACCCATAATTTCCACAGTCACAACAACTACTACAAAAAATGCCTGTTTTTCTCTCTACCAACCTTATGTGTGATGTGACGCAGAAGTCGTAAAAAATCCGAGTGAAATTGGAGGAAAGTCAGTGAGGCGTGAGATTAAATGTTACCTTTCACAAAATGATTTAATCTTGTCACCCAAAATGAAATTCATCGTTTCCTATTCCATCTCACTCCTCCCGAAACAAACTGCAGACCTAAGCAAGTTGTAATTTTTAGAGTCCACCTTATCAACATCAATAACATAATCATAAAGCTAGACAAATAGTAGTAATAATGGAGCACTTACACAAAAATACTTAAATGTATGACTTTATAAAAATGTAATATTAGCAGGTCTGAAGTTTGCATTAAGAGATTCTCTCGCAGTTTTCTCACAATGAGAAAGATATCAAGGGAAAAATCTTATATCGTTTTCTTAGGAATTTGGAGGCTTTTCTACTTATAGACCTTGGCTGTAGTAAGTCTAATGGAGAGGCAACAATTCGAAACAAAAAAGTTTCATTTTACCGTCCAAAACTTGGTGCTTTTTGTATTTGTGTGGGTATAGTTATTTACGCCTGGTTGGTGTGTCTGTACACAATTACGGCAAAGCTGAAGAGAGAGAGAGAGAGAGAGAGAAAATAGTCTTTATGGCTTCTTCCACAATTGCTAATGCTTCTTCTCCCAACTTTTGCCTACACAACGAGAAGACAATTGAATGGCAGTTAAAGTTATATTACGGTTGACCGTCGTCGGCGCGTCCTCGACTATCGTCATCATCATCACCATGATTGTTCTAGGGACCACCCTAATAGCAATACTGTAATGCAACGTAACCGAGTTAATGTGTCATTATTTCAATCCCCTTTCTCTCTGACCAGGGGGAGAAAACTTAATATGAGACAGGGACAGGCCTAGTGTGGTGCTGTACCAACTTTGTTTCAACTTAGGAGCAGACATAAAATCAGCAATGTGTGATGTATGTACATATGTACACAACACACTCGAGCAAGTAATGAATTGGAGGGCTCAAAGTGGAAAGAAGGTGATACAAGACAAAAAGGGGACTAAAGTTTACGACAATTTTGGCCAGCTTGTACTCGCACAAAAAACGGGCTCTCCAATAAACATGTATCTAATTGTAAGGTACATTTTATTTATACACCACAAATTTTTCCCATTTTTCTCGCACGTTTGTTGTATAAACGTAGAAATATGTGGTAGACAGTCTACTTTGTTGCAATTACGGGTGGAAAGGCAGGAGAAACAAAAGTTTTTATGTTATCATTAAGATTTTACTGAGATTTGCGTGGAGAGGGTGGAACAAAGAGAAAGATGAAACACTACGGCAAGTTTTAATTGAAATGGTTGTAGTTTTTTAGAACACATTTTTTAAAACATCATGCGAGGTTTCCCGAAGAAGTAATTAATACTATACCAATATTAGTGATGCCGATTAAAACTATTGAATAAGGTGTCAAAAAGTATTACATTATAGTGTACGAAGTACAATAGATTGTGAAGGTTTTACTTGAGGTTGTTGATGAGTAATGGTGGCTTGATTGGCATATACAAAATTGGCATAATATGATTTAAAATTTCAGTTTATCTTTTAAAGTAAACGTTTACAACTGGGCATAACCAGAAAATTGGAAAGTGATTACTTTTCCAAAATTGTGGAGCGTTTCGCTTTTACGTGTAATTTATTACCACGTGCCACCGCAACAGAAGTATACGATAAACACACGCATCCATTTTTGCTCGAGAAAAGAAAAGAAAATCGACTTTGTCTAAGGTTTCTCCCTTTGTTTTATTCCTCCTTCCAAAGACAGTTCTTTCGCACTCACTCCCTGGAATGCAATGTTCGTAGTGCTACCCTATAGTTTTGTTTCTTGTAGGGTTCCGACCTATGTAATACAGTTATCTTGAGTAGGTGCAATGTATATGTATTGATGGAAGGAAACTCACTTTTATGCATGTACACAATAATAACGACAATTGCAAACAAATTTCCCCCAACTTTGTCTTCTTTTTTGTGGCTTTTACTCATGTGCTGGTATTTGTGTGTGTGTTTGTCTAAAAAAATACAGGAGCCAAAGCAGGGAGAAGAAATAAGACGAAGCGATTTCTGGTTTCCCACATTGTCTTCTTTGTGTCTGTGTCGTCTTCCATTGTCTTTGCTTCTCTTTCCAAATGTATCACGTTGGCATAAAAATTTCCTCTATCTGCGTCCCTGTATATATATGGCTAGCTGATGATGATAACGGATGTACATATAATGACATTTTCTCTGGTGATGGTACTTTCCCAATTCTAAGAGAGGGATTTTTCTTGTATATATACCTTATTGCACCGCCCGACGCGATCACGTTCTCTCTGCCACTGATGTGGTCCTTGTTTTTCTGGAGAGATTCTATTAGTTTTTTTCTCTCCTGCACTACCGATACAATAAAATAGTGAAAGTGTTCTAGGGAATGGAAAGAATACACAGGAGTTTATATATTGATTAAAGGAGAGAGCAGGAAAACAAAAATACTAAATAGCAACATGAGGAGGACATTCCTGCCTTGTATCGAAATGATGCAGAACTGGTTTCTCATTTCTTTTAACAAACACAGTAGTAATAGTTCACTTGTAAGGTTTTTAGTTCCGCCCAAAAGAATTTCTCTTTTTAGCCCTTTTGTCGTCTTTAGGATGGCGAAGAAAGTCAGCAAAGAGAGGGATGGTGGTATTTTGTGTTACGTTGAAGAGAATTCACTTAATTTTTGGAGGCAAAGAGTAAATCCTCGGCAGAGAAAAAGATGGGTTGTGCTGATTTCGATGACTTTCACTTCAACAAAGTCACACCCACAACAGAACACATACACATTCGTCTGCCTAACTGTGCACGCGGATGTGATTGAGGATTGAAGCAAACCAATAAAGTTGTGTGGCAGAGAAAGTACAGCAAGGGAAACCTTAGGAAGTCGTTTTTTAAGTGGGAGCAATCAGTGATTCCTTGAGAGAAAATCGAATTTTTCTCATGAATACTAAAAGACGAGCGTGTATAGTATAGAAAAATGCACACAATACATATTACTAGTTCCTTCTAGTATTGTTGTGTAGCAGAAACATGAAAGTGAAGAAGGAAGGATGAATTTACACACACACAAAAGTTGTCAACCGCTATCGCTTCGAAGATGATAGATGGACACCCGTATCAATTAAGATTATACAAAGCCGAGGAAGCTATCTCGTTCCTCATTGGAACAATACCTGGTGATGTCTTTTTTATCTTCTTAAGTGCCCCTTCGTGTTTTCCTTCCTCACCAAAGCCATTCTTCGCGTATCAGATCCAATCTATAAGATTGCCTGCCACACAGAAACACACCGTAAACCATGTGAAAGTATGTTCTTTTGTGTCGGTATCCCCACTTTTTGTCATAATTCGTTGTATAATGCGCTCGTACCGGATACATTACACGGTCCACTCCCCGAAAGCAAAACCTGTCACGATGATGCACATCTATAAATACTAGCTTCATCTCATCTCATTCGCGTGGAGTGTCCTATCTATACAACTGATATTCATAGCATTATTTCCGTGTCCTTTCCTGCCATTGTGTATTACAAAGACTATCACCGTACACTCGTACTCACGCGGTAAAGTGGATGAGAAAGTTTTTCTGGGGGAAAAATATTATGCACTTCACACACTTTCTCTCTGCTCCTCTCTCCCTTGTACCACTTTGCGTTATAACAATAACAAGGTTGAAGTGTATGCCACGGTGGAGAATAGTGTTTTGTAATTTTTCCGTTATAAATGTATGCATATATTTAGTATGAGAAACTTGTTACAATATGTGGTGTAAACCACGGAGACACTCTTTTCTTATTAGGGATTCAGTTTTTTCCGTGGCCGTTTTCATCATATTTTGATATGTCGACACAACTAAGAAAAAATATCTCTTTTCTGTGTGGACGCAGGTCCACACAAAAGTTTCCGTTTAAATAAAGAGGGTGACACAATGCATGAGAATCGTCTTTTGTTGATGAAAAAGTGAATATCTATCATTGAGAGGAGAAGTGTATATGGCGAGTATTAAAATGGATATAATGTGCTTTTATGTTTGCGGTACTATTTTGGACACAAGGCTGGCAGGTTTTTTATTTTTTGTGAAGAGACTCGAAAGATAATCTCATAAATACATCTTCTTGTCAAACGATACTTTGAGGTTAACGGTATCGGTTCATATTTACAGAATGATGTACATACGATTGCAGGTTGTTGCTATAATTGTTACAGCTTTCCACTGTAAGCATAACCTATCCGAGGCTATTAGATAATGATAAACTCAATTTTCTTACAAAGTATCGCATCATCACTCAAGAAAAAAAACTTGTGCACACAATAAAAACCTTTCCACTTTTAAGGTTTCAAGCTTTTTTTTACTTTTACGGTTCGCTTGATTGTGTTAAAAGAGATAGTAGGTATATGTTGTGAGTGTTCATTGAAGAAGCAGTTTGGACGGATCATTCTTTTTTCCCTTTATACTCTGTTGATGCCGACTTTTCTGCCTGGTTGGCTCCACTACTGGTCAGTCCATCATCAGGAACAACATTCCTCCTTCTCAGGAGAAGTAGATGACCATGCATAGAATTTTAGGATTGAGAAAAAGACTTGATCATAGCAAAAAAGTGACGCGCTGGAGGAAAAAATACTACACTTTATCCATTTTCCTTGTTTGGCTTTAACTTGGATAGTTATAGACGCTATTCTTCCGTAAACTAAAAAAATACATATACACAGAGCGTGTCGCAAACACTAACGCTCACCAATGTTAGCGCATTCTGAAAAAATCCCTGTTTTTTGCTTATTACATTTTTTACTTTTCCACGTTGAGGGTCTAGAAAGGATATGGTATTATTGTAGTGAAAGCTTTTTTTCTTCGCATTTCTTCACTTCATCCCATATCATAGCATAACACACTTTCCAATTTCCCTTACGGCCTTTTCTGTCCAATTCCTTACGAAGGTTCTCCTTTCTCTCATCATCTTTTTCTTGAAAAAAACGTAATGCATCTGTTTTCCTTTTCTCCGCTTTGATATATACCAAATTGTATTACAACCACCAGTCCTGCTATTATTTAAGGCTTGGTCCGCCCACTTGGACAACAAGCACACACAAGAAAAAAGTACAAGAGGAGAAGCCTGCCAAAAAATTTAAAAAGCCAGGAGTGAGTCCTCATGAATTTATACGGCCCTTTCTCATCTTACTTAAGGGTTTACACACATACACACACATTTACACGATGGATGCAACTTAACTGTATGCGTAAAAAGCGGTATTCTGTGCAATTCCTTGTGAGGGACATTATCTCTGTACTAAGGACGAGAGTGTGGAGTTGAGCATTTTTACAAAAGGAATTTATATAAATATTACTACCGTTTGTGAAGGATTACGTTCATACATGTTATTACTGGATCATTTTTAAGCTAGTCCAGCAAAGTAAAAGAAACGTAGCTGTGTGAAAAGAATTCTTTTTTTAATATTTCTTTTTCCGTGTGACTGTGTGTATATAGAGGGTAACTCTTGGAGTAGTCAGACAGGAGTAGGAGTAAGTGAGAGAGAGAAAGAGAAGTAGAAATGGGAGTACACGACAACGACACACGACGACTTGAGAAATGAATGTGGCTCCATGAGAATGAGAATGGTGTATCGGAGAGCTTTCTGTGAGATAGTTGGTTGGTGGCAATAATAATAACACGCCATGTTGTATTACCGTACATGTAATATTATTATTGCCATTATAAACATTAGTACTTCGTTGATATGATATGGCAGCAAATGGGAAAGGAGAAAGAAAAAATTCACGAAGGGAAGGTGGACTGTTAACAAGAAAGATTAAGTAGATTGCTTTTTATTCCTTCCACTGTGGACTGTTGTGTGCATTGTAAATATGGAAAACGGAAATACTAATACTTCTCTGAAAAAAGGAAGGAGCGGTGCGACGATGAATGTAACAAAGTGAAATAAAAGTGGGGAAGGAAAGGGAGAAAACGAGGTATTTTCCCTATCTTTCAGCCAACTCTCCTGTGTGTAGAAAACCGTTGCTTCTTGTTCTGTTTCATGTCGGTTTTGCTTCGTTTGGATTGTGGAATTGATGAGGAGAGGAGTACAAAAAGAATGAGACAAAACGGAATGAACGTTTTTAGTCGGTGAAAAATACTCGAAAAGAAGTATCTACGAAAAAATAGAGAACGAGGGAGAGAGAGAGAGAGGGAATAAACGTGCAAAACATTAAAAAGTTGGGAAATGCCTCATGAAATTTGTCTTGTGTAAATTTTATTAGTCATTTTTGTTCCTGAGATGTTTGTTGTCTCTTGCCTCCTGCCTCCCATCTCTTTTTTCTGTCCCGTGCTATTGTAAATGCAAGTGTTGTTTTCCTTGACAAGCAGATGCGAAAAGGCACAAGGTATATTAGCCAAGCGAAGCACTTTTTTATGCGTGTGGAACGGTTCTTTGAATGATTGTATATTACTTCGTTTCCCTCATTCTCCTCTCCGCCAGCGCCAGTGTACATACCAAACCGTAATTTCGGCATCTTCTCAAAAAGAGAGGAAAACGTACTTTTTTTTGCATGTCGACCATATGATGATCATCAACAGTGGAAAATACGTTGATGATACAGGATATGAAGTGACAGGATGAGGAAAAAGTGTAATAAAGTAACCTGACGTTGTTTATGAAGCAATTTGCATTTTTACCGGAGAGGGGAAACAAGGATGACAGATTTATTTTGATTTCTTACGTCCCATTTCATCTCTTGAAGAGATAGCTTTTAGGTCACAACACTGCCACCATCATCGCGTAGCTCTGAAAAGAGAAAAAAAGAGGAAAAGTTCTAATTGCATGCTCCTCTTAAGCCCACACGGATATATTTATGTAGGTTACTTTTAATAGACTTTTTAACTGCGTGTTAACCGAAGAGTACATAGGGATGATCGTTAACGTCAATTTTTCATACACAATTTTAGATATCATAAATGCTTGAAAACCTTTCTGCTCTGGTACACAATGGTACATAAAGTGTACGAGCTCTTTTTTGCATTTATTTGCAAGACCGCATTAGTCGATCTCATTGTTGTTTGCTTTTGACGGTGGGTAACGGCCTCACGAGCTTGAGGAAGATATTCATAGCTTGGCATTTCACGCTATATGGTGTCGCTAGAGTCGCGTTTTTCCATTTTGTGAGCATTGTATATATTAAAACTTCATTTTAAACTTTCAAATGCTTCTATTTAACCATTCAGGCTTTATGTGCTTATATGCAAACGCAGTCGTTGTGGGAGTTCTGGTGAACTCGGGACCTGGGAAGGGTAAACTATAATTTTAGTGGAACCAAGCAGTCGGGTTCTTAATGGCTATTTAAGTTGATTTTTTAAAAGTAAAACTTCAATACGCTTTTTGCATTTCGTTCCTATGTTAGAGAAACGTATTTTTTGCAGCAATGAAAATGTTAATAGTAGAATGGATAAAAAGAAGCCACTTCATTGTTTGTAATACCGTCATAGTCATCATCATTTTTTCCTAATTTTTCCCTCGAATCCACCACAACGCCCAACACGAAGCCCACATCACATTTACTAACAATATGTACTGGAAAGGGGGAAAAGTGCGAAAAGTGTATATAGGGTCTCTCCTTAAAAGTATTTACTTTTTTGAAAAGCTCAGTCAGCAGAACAAGTAAATGTGTTGTTAAAAATGGTGTGTTTCAACTAACTACTCTGCTGCTCATGGTTTGCATGGATTTTGAAATGAAATCTGTGAGATTTTTAGTTTTTCAGTGCTCAGAGGCAAAGGCCACGTTAGAAGAAGAGCTGGCAAATACTGGTTCCGTGAAATGATAGGAAAGTTAAGTGCTATTAAGGATTCTGATGGTAGCAGTAATTGGTATAATTTTACATCAAGTAATGGGACACGAGTAATAAAATGTGACATCAAAAAGAAGAAAGAAAAAACTTTTCCCCTGATTTTTTTTGTACATTTTTACCCTTTCCTCTCAAAGTGCCACACAGTGTATGGTTTTCGAACAAAAATGTGAGTGAGCTGTGCATACAATCCTTTGGTGACCATTTTCTGTAAAAAAAACGACTTGGACAAAAGTGGATACCTACTTGAGTATTTGAGATTTTTTATGTTCTGAGTGTAACGATACACGGGGCTTACGCATGTATTCATGGGAAATGCGGAAAAAATTAAAAGTTATTGCAAACAAAACATATAAAATGAAGCTGGCAAAGATTTTTCCATTCATTTCGGCGAATTTCATTCACGATCCCCTGCGAGTCTCTATTCGT
>JAHZMW010001096.1:0-10064 GCA_027743745.1 Alloscopus bannaensis | reverse complement strand
GCACTCCATTGTTGACGACAGCAGGTTTCCGTAACAATTCTAAAATCACTGCTTCAGTATATGGAAGGCTGTAATATAGAGAAAAAAGTAGAAATCATGTGTTCACGAACGCATCCAAAATTAATTATTACTTCAGACGATCAGCAAGAGTTGGCTGACGATTTCCCAAGACTGAATCCAACTCGTTTTGTAGTTTAGTTTGAACTTTTGGATTATGTGCCAAAAATAGGAGGCCCCAGGATAAAGTGTGAGAACTGTAAATTTTTAAATATATGTCTGCAGCCCAAAACCAAAGTTTTTGTTCAATTTTTTTTGGAGATTCACATACGTGGTTTCCGAGCCGGCGAGAAACAAGTCAGGAATTAAAGCGGACAAATTTTTATCTACACATGGTTTCCATGTGAAATTCAACGGAATTGAAGGATTAAGTGCAAAATTGAACAAAACTAGATAATTTATACAAATAATAATTATAAAAATGTAACACCTCCTGTCTCCTTGTAAAAGCTGGACTTAGGATCGATGGCTTCCTCCTTTTCAATGAGGTAGTGGTCAATAAAATCTCTAAAAAATGAAAACAATTAATCATACAAGTAATGTCTCTATTTTTGTATTTATTTTCGCTTACGATGGACAATCCCTGTTTAGAACAACTTTGTGCTTTTCAATTGACTTGTTGGTTATCGCATTCATGTCCGTGATTGCCTTTACCCACCTCGTCCACCCAAAAAAGTTTGGAGCAATTAGTCGAAGAAACGGAGCGTGAATGAGTCCAGAAACGACGACTTTGCTGAGCGCGCTAAAATTTTAAGAGATCAAAATAAATGCGATATAATTAACTTAAAATACGATTTACATACTTCAAAAATTCCTCCGCCCCATCCAAAATTTCCGGAGGCTTTGGAGCATCCCACTCGCTCCTCTCTCCGGAAATGATATTCCACAAAGAATTCACGACGGGGCCGTTGAACAACCGATTTCCGGAAATCGGTTGATCCAACCTCCTCCCAAACCAGTGAAGTAAACTATTCGCCTCTTCCAAAATCATGCCTTCCATCGCCGACTTGGCGAAACCAAAATCTCTCAGTTTTCGCAAGGTAAATCGACGTTGAGCCTCCCAGTGAGAGCCTTCGTTCATGATGACGCCGTTATTGCCACCTCCGGCAAATGCTAAGAATACCGGATTCGGTGACCTCCCAGTCGAACTCTGGTCTCCGAAAACTTCCTTAATTAGCTTCGCATCGTTGAGGATGATGACACTGGGAACCAGTTAAAACTTATTTATTAGCAATCAAAAATTAGCATTTTTTACCGTCCCAAAGTCACATACTTATCTCCTCCCATTTTTAAGCTGTACAGTGACCCATATTGGCGTCCCCATTTCATCATTGTTTCCTGTCCAGTTAAAACTTATTTATTACTGTAGCAATCAAAAATTAGCATTTTTTACCGTCCCAAAGTCACATACTTATCTCCTCCCATTTTTAAGCTGTACAGTGACCCATATTGGCGTCCCCATTTCATCATTGTTTCTTGCGGCTGTTTTAAGACTTGCAGCAAATTACCGAGAAACGGAAGTGCCACAGGACCTGAGACACAACACCATTTTCTAATGATACTGCCAATTATAATAAACATTTATTAGTAACGAACCTGGCGGATATTTGGGTGGTTTTTTATTAGTGAAGTACATCGCCGTTGCGAGCAACACAATGGCGACGACAGTAAAATCAAAGAAAGTTCCAAAAACGGGGAGCATCGTTTTTGCGGATATCTGGGTGGTTTTTTATTAGTGAAGTACATCGCCGTTGCGAGCAACACAATGGCGACGACAGTAAAATCAAAGAAAGTTCCAAAAACGGGGAGCATCGTTTTTGATAACCTCAACTTAATTGCTTATATTCGGGATTTTCGTTAACTGGAGTTTAGGAGCAAAACTGCGACTGCTTCTGGTGCGTCGTAAAATGCCTTTGAGTTGATAGCGAACAAAGCGAAATCCAGTTGAAAAACGTCGCAGTTATGCTGACTTTATGCTCACAAATGGATAACAACATCGACAAAAATATTTGAATGCAATTTCATTATTGTTACATCCAGTCAATGACATTTGCGCACATGAACAGTGATCAATGAACTTGATATTGAAGTGTAAACACAAGCCTGACTGAATTTGGAAGTTTTATCAACAACAAATCTGTCACAAATTGAGTTGGTAAATACCATACGCACGTAAAGTACATATATGATTTTTTGTAATTGTTTGTTGACCTCATCCATATCGCACAAATGATGTTTGATCCTGTTACAACAAAAAATTTGTATTTATTTTCCCTCTCGTAAACTAACAATGATTTTAAAAGGTTGCGGAGCATTAACAAGGTTTGCATTCGGAACAATATTCTTTTCTAAGACCGCGTCCATCCCGAAAGTTGGATCCGGCTTCACAGTGTACTTTTGGAAGAGGCAGGTCAAAAAAATGAACAACGTGTCTTCCGCGAGAGCTTTGCCTAAACACTGAAATAAAACGAAATTTTGACAATTATAGAAAAAACTATTACTTTACTTTAAAAGTTGATTAGTACCTGTCGCTTTCCCAAAGAAAATGGGACCAAAGCCTCGTGCTTCACAATCTTGGTTCCATCTTCACTCAGAAATCTTTCGGGCCGAAAGTTCTCCGGGTCGCCCCAAGTTTCGGGGTTGTTGTGCACCCAAAATATGTTACTGACGACGACAGTTCCTTTCGGGAAGAAGTGACCTTGCTACACGGCATCTTCGATCATTCTGTGGGGCACTCCATTGTTGACGACAGCAGGCTTCCGTAGTAATTCCATGATTACTGCTTCAGTATATGGAAGCCTGTTCAAAAGTGAGAAATATTAATAATCTTATTCTTAAATTAAAGGTAGTTTATTCAACCAAAAATTATACTTGGATCTGTCATCAAGGGAAGGCTGGCGACTTCCAAGCACCGTGTCAAGCTCCTCTTGCAACTTCTTTTGAACTTTTGGATTATAGCCTAAAAAGAGCAGTGCCCAGGACAACGTGTGTGATCTGCAATATTATTAAAATTCCATACGTTGTCTCCGAGCCAGCAAGAAACAAGTCTGGAATCGCTGCGGTTAAATTTTTATCTATGAATCCAAATTTGATTTTATTTTACGAATTACATTTTTTTTAAATCGCCAATAATTATTTTAAGAATACCTCCGGTTTCCCCAAAAAAACTGGACTTTGGATCGGTTGCCTCATCCTTTTCAATTAAGTAGTGATCTATGAAATCCCTGAAAATATAAATATTTTTTTAAAAAATATTTCACAAGTTTGCTTTGTATATGTTATTCAGTTTTCTTTGCAATTTAGCTCACGTTGGACTGTCCTTGTTGAGCTTAGCCTTGTGCCTCTCGATGGACTTGTTGGTGAGATTGTTAAAGTTTCCGATGGCAGTGATCCACCTCGTCCAGCCGTAATGGCCTGGAGCAATGAAGCGCAAGAAAGGAGCGTACAGGAGACCGGAAGTGACTACTTGGCTGAGGGCACTAAAATTTTGAATCAGATTGGTTAGCCAAATTATCAAAAACCGTCAAAACTAATTACGTACTATTCCCTATTATTAAAAAATGCTTACTTCAAAAATTCCTCCGCGCCATCCAAAATTTCCGGCGTTTTCGGCGCATCCCACTCGCTCCTCTCTCCGGAAATAATGTTCCACAAAGAATTCACGACGGGGCCGTTGAACAACCGATTTCCGGAAATCGGTTGGTCCAACCTCTTCCCAAACCAGTGAAGCAAGCTGTTCGCCTCTTCCAAAATCATTCCTTCCATCGCCGACTTGGCGAAGCCAAAATCCCTCAGTTTTCGCAAAGTAAACCGACGCTGAGCTTCCCAGTGAGAACCTTCATTCATGATGACGCCGTTATTGCCACCTCCAGCAAAAGCTAAGAAAACCGGATTCGGCGACCTTCCAGTCGAACTCTGGTCCGAGAAAACTTCCTTGATGAGCTTCGCATCGTTGAGGATGATGAGCCTAGTCACAATTTGAAGTTATTTTAAATCCTTCTCACAAATTTTTAAATATTTTCAATTTTCTTACTTTTCTCCGGCCAGCGTCAAGCTGAAAAGGGGTCCGAACCTCTTTCCCCAATTCATCAAGGTCACCGCACGATTTCCAAGGAGTTGGAAAAGGTTGCCGACAAACGGCAAAGCCAACGGACCTACCAAATCATGGATAATTATAACACAGAAAATTGTCATCGTATTTATTTATTTTTACTTTTAAAACCTGGAGGATATCTCGGATCATTCTTTTTGCTCGTGAAGTACAAGTACGCCGCCAACAGTGCGACGGCAGTGAGCATAAAATCGACAAACGGGATTCCTACAATTGTCAACATTTTAAAAACTTTAATATTTCTTGGTGAACAAAGTAACGTTCCGCCCACCTCAACAGTTATGTGAGGACTACATTAATTTTTTGTTCAAACAATTTATTGACCATGAAAAATTGAGTTCTGAACCAGTCACGGGATCCAACAAAATGCATGTTGTTTGAAAGTATCCTTGTCATTTATTATTTAGAGATAAGTTTCAAGTAGAGAGAGTAGGTAAGTTATATGACGCCAATGGTGCTTATCAAAAGTGACACGCGCACATGACAAGGAAAACTTCAGTTTTAATTTTTGGAGTGTTACCAGCCAAGTGGACCTTGCTCGGTGAAATGGAAGCAATGTGATGATAACCATTGCGGACAGACACCTGTCAAACGTAGCTTATCAAACCAAATATTATGAAATTCAATTACACCCTTATACCCTCGTCTGCATACAATTCTTGATACGGAAAATACGAGGAAAGCTCTCCATGATACGACTGCTTCCATAATATTTGTATCGTCAATAAAATCATGAACTTGAGTATTGTTCACAACTGTAACCTGGGAACTCAAATGTCAAATTTGAGATAATATATTAATTTTTCCCTGTAATTGTCTTTATGCTCACTTCAATTAGAGAATCCGCTAACATTTCCTCCATAACTTCGGCCGAACCTTAAACAAAAAATAAATCTTACATGGAAACGCATGAAAAGGTATTTTATGATGTGCAAATATTTTACCCAAATTTCACTCTCGCATTTAAAGTCACAAAATAGAGTTCAACAGTCCGTTCATGGCAATGAGTTGATTGCATGAGTAAATCCAACTTGCCTCCTAGAACACATACACATGTATTGTAATACCATTCAGAGTTTTGTACGTTTCTGCATTCATTTTTCATCACGCAGAGGATGTACCTGTTGATCCATGCATGCAATTCATGGTATGCACTGAAGTTTATTGGTTTACCGTTTTTATTGCCAAGCATCCTTCCTCTCCAGATTAAATGAGATGGAGGAGTCCTTATCGGTTATGAGTTATCTGCGGATAAACATCCTCTAAGCTTATGATACATCCAAGGTTTTCTTTGTTTAAACATGTTTCCTCTTGTAAGACAAACTTGCCGAATTATAATGAGCAATTCCTTTATGCTGAACCTGCAACATGCAGAATCAACTTCTCATTGTTATGGAACAAACTTGGCAACTCTCGTGAAGTTAATTTTTTTACAATTTGAAAAGCGGATTTAAAAATTTCGGAAGTGACAATGGCATTGGAGAGAAACCAAGGCCCTTCCAAAGGCCAGTTGCGACACGTACTCATTTTGGGGCTTGTGATGATTCTCAACTTAACTCCTATTTGGATAATTGGAAGCATTTTAGTGAGTGTTTTGGAATATTTTATTATAAACGCATTATTTTGGGGGAAATAACTTTATAATTTTTTAAATTGCAGATTGAGTTAATAAAATCTAGTCCAGAGGAATTTGGAGTATCCAATCTCGGCGTTATGAGTGTAACTCAATTTTACCCATTTGTGTTCGTTACCTCCTTGTGTTTAAGCCCAATCTTAGTGACACTCTTCAACACCAAAATTGTCATTGTCGCTGGAGTTTTGTGGAATGCGATCTACATCGCCAGTGTAACTTGTCCAGTGTCATGGACAGTGATTGTGACGTACACTCTCACCGGAGTTGGAGATGCTCGTAATTAAATCAATTTTCAACAAGCAACAATTCCAAATAATGGATATACAAAATTTTATTAATTTTCCGGTAGTTGTGAGTGTGGCAGCTTGGAGGTACTTGGTGATGGTTTCCGGTGACGCTACAATTTTGAGAAATTCGGGCCTTTTGTGGGCTTTCCAAGAAGCCAGGTGTGTCACTAGTTTCTATATATTTTACAAATCAACACTCACAATTTTTGTGAGTTATATTTGTTAAAGTATGAATAGTATTTACTCTTTTGTGCGTGGTAGTAATCATCCTAATAATAATTTCGCAGAATAGTTCTCGGGACCACCGTTGTTCTCTTTGTTTTCGCAAACGACGATGCGGACATTGGACCGATCGATGAATCTCAAAAAATTCCAATTTGTGTCACGTTTTCAGGGGTAGCTCTGCTTGGAGTGATTTGTGCACTATTTTTGAGGGTGTCTCCATCGGAAATTAGGTTTTGTGCAAACTTTAAATAAAAATATAACATTTCATTTGTAAAGTCGAAGGAAGTTATATTTGGAGGTTTGTTTTCAAAAATCGCTATTGCCGCCATTATATAAAATGGGTACTGATTCTTTCCAGAAAAGCTCAATCAAATTCAGAGACAAAAGAAGTTGGTTCCGCTTCGGTGACCAGGACACCGGATATTGGAGCTGTTGTTTTTACAAAAGAAATGGCTCTTTTGGTTATTCCAATCATTTATAACGGAATGACTTGGAGATTCATAATTTCTCTGCTTCCGCGTTCTTTTGGTAGTGCCGGAATATTCAGTGGGAAACTCAGTTTAGTTAGCCGAGTTGCAACCGGTTCTGGCGAGATTTTGTCCGGATTAGTTGTGGCAGCGATGGGCACGCGTTTAAGCAGAGCTGGTACAATTGATTACACCAATTTTATTTACTTTCGACAATTCTTGAAAAATTAATGTGTGAATTTTTTTTACCCAGGCAACACCAAGCGGTTAATTTTTGTTGGGCTGTGTACTCAAACGGTTGCCTTTATTCTGATATTCATTTCTGACAGGTTTTTGTGGACAACCTCTCGGAGTACTTCGACCTTGGCTGATATCGCTATGATTGCTTCCAGTTTGTTCTTAGGTACGAAAGTCCATAAATTCAATCATTCCTGTAAATTATTGTTTAACTATTTATAATTTTAAAAACTATTCAAGGATTTGGAGACGCCTGGTTCAACATTCTTGTTTATTCCAAAATTGGTCGACTATTCCCTCACAATTCTCCACAAGCGTTTGCCATTCTCCAACTTTTCTGTTATGCTGGCGTCACAGTATCATCGTGGTATGATCTCCGAACGTTACTCCAAATCCAGTTAGGAATTTTGGAAATCCTTTGTATTCTAAGCTCAATCTCGTATCTCTTGTTGGAGACGAGAAGTTCGCGGGGAAGTGCTGTTGTAAGATGCCTAGAATCTCAGAACCGGGAGGAGTGTCCCGAAGAGCAGGAAATGATTAAATACGAAGGGATGCAAACTCGCGGAAAATGTTTTGACGGCATTTTAAATGAGTTGAAATGATACTGGGTTCCAGCTTAATTCCGGGAAAATGCTTCGGAAAATGTTTACCGGGAAATGGCATTCCGGAAATTGTTCCCCGGGAATTGCCGTAGTACCATATTTTTGCGCTGTGTATAAAATCAAGACTGAAAAGTTTTTAAACTTTACGCTTGTATTGTTCTATTTATTCAATAATTTTTATTATGTTATGTATTGTGTTAATTAATGCTTTAATTAATAAAACCATTGTCATTTACATCACAGCCCATTGTTTCAACATTTCAATGTCAGTTCAAACATTCTTTGCCCATCTACCATAATTCATGTATTTATTTGCCGAAGTGTGATTTCCAAAATTTATTTCATTTCCACAATTAATTTTTTCATCGAATTAAAAAAGGGGAGACAACAATGCTCAGATCATTTGTTGTTTTCATCTTCCTATCCGGAATCACCTTAGCATATTCCGGTGGCCAAGGTGTGTCAAGTTACAAACTTGGACAGGCTTACATCATCACAAGTCTATTGGACAATGGCGTAATTCTCTTTTTTTTTTAAATTCCCCTTTCATCTTACCTATTGAATAATTTTTTAAACTGAAGTACAAAACAAAATTGATCATTTTTTATTTAGGTCATAACAGTTCAGTCGGACAGAACGGTGACGACGGAAGAACCAAACTCACAGAACAACTCCACGCAAATTTGGACAATTGAAAAGCATCCTCACAGTAAATAATTATTTTAATATGTTAAAATTTCAAAACTCAAACGTGTCGAATGTCATTTTTATGACATAAAAATCCATTTTTCCTCAGAACCCGATATGCTCGAGTTTAAACAAGCTGTCCTAGCCTTACAACGGTTTATCCGGGTACAAACCAATGGCCAGCAATCCAACTTTGTATCCTCGTCCATTGGGACTAGTTTCTTTAGGAGAGTATAAAGGGTCAATTGCCTGGAATATTCGGATCAATTTTAGATGGTGTTTGCAATCATTTGGGTATAAAATCATTGCGATTTAAAAAAAAAACTTTTGATTTTCGTAAATATTTGCATATCAAACTGAAATTATGTTGAATTCGATGATGATTAATGTTTCAGCAAAGGAAACAAGTTAGAGGGTGACGAATGCGAGGATGGCTTCAGTGCTCCGTACCAACTCTTTCGATTAGATGAAGCTTAAATGCAATATTGTCTTTTAAATTTTTTGTATGGTTTATTTATTATTTCATTCATTTTGTCAATAAACGGCTCATAATAAAAAAGTCATTTGGATTTATTTTACTAAACACAACAAATTTGATTTCTTCTGCAGCCATGAGTCCAGCTCACGTTCATCCGACCTTCAGGACACTTTCCCCATTTGCACCGGGCTCCGTGATTTCTCGCTTTTCGTTGGCAGTAAATGTGGAGCTCATCTTCAAAAATTATTTAAAAGTCATTCAATATTTTTATTAAGCACGTCATAATGTTCGCAAAAAGAGGCTGCCGAGAATCTTACCCAAGTCAATCACAGCTTCTGCAACTATTCCAACAAGCAGAAACATCGAAAAGAAAATCGCCATTTTGTGTGTCTTGAACATATTTACTGCCGATTTATTTAGGTGTATCTTTTTGATGGAATTGGTTGAGAATCTTTATTTCGCCAAAACTTGGGAAAATTCCAAACCAGTTAAAAGAAAGTTATTGCAGTCATTTCTGCGAAACAATGAACCGGGAAGCCAGTGGACGACGTAATTTCCCGCACATAAATTAAACACATTGTTGGCATGATATGAATGCGTCATTAAACCGAAACGAAGAACTCGTTAAAATACTTTGTGAGAGAAGCATTGTCTTTACATAAATTTCTATTTCTCATAGTCATAAATATATACTAATTGCAGGAAGTACACGAAATTAGCATTGTCCATAAAATTAAAAGGTCATTAAATATATGAAAAACTTCTACACAAATATTTTCGATATTTAAAAGAAACTTATTGGTTGACCTCACGCTGACTCACGATGACTTTAAATGGTCGCGGAGAATTGACAAGATTTGAGTTCGGAATAATATTCTTTTCTTCTATTGCCTCCATCCCGCCGTCTGGGTCCGGCTTCACAGTATACTTTTGGAAAAGGCAGGTTATAAATATGAACAACGTGTCTTCAGCGAGAGCTTTGCCCAAACACTAAAAATAAACAAAAATTACGACAATCACAAAAAAGATTATAAATTTACTAATTTAAACGTTATATTAGTACCTGTCGCTTTCCCAAAGAAAATGGGATCAAAGCCTCGTGCTTCACAATTTTTGTCCCATCTTCACTCAAAAATCTTTCTGGTCGGAAGTTCTCCGGGTCGCCCCAAACTTCGGGGTTGTTGTGCGCCCAAAATATGTTGCTCATTACGGCAACTCCTTTTGGGAAGAAGTAGCCTTGGAACACGGCATCCTCGATCATTCTATGGTGGACTCCGTTG
>JAHZMW010001095.1:0-40401 GCA_027743745.1 Alloscopus bannaensis | reverse complement strand
GAACGAGTGGGAGCTGAGCACTGAAAACGCATTGCCACTCAATTGTAATTGCGTAGTATCCATTGGAATTTCTGCCGGGACAGCACTCAGTCCGAGACCTGAATAATAAATATAAGAATATTGTTATTTAAGGGGGGTTGCTTTCCATTTCACATTTTGGATGTTAATTTGCAGAATTTATAAAAAGCGAATGATCCACTGAGCTATAAATACATATAGTGTTAGAATTACAATTGTCTTTATACAAACTTATCTATAGCTCAGTGGGCGTTTCAGCGATTTGAAAACTAAAGAAATATATATTAATCGATAATTTGTTTTCTCCCGTCCTTAATACCCTCTGACAAAATGACAGTGAAAGATGTAAAAAGAAAGCATGCAAATTAATGTGCAAATTCAATCGAGTTTTTCATATACATATATATATATATACATTTAGTATATATATCATATACCTGAACAGGTAACGGTGTTCTCCAGCCAGGATTGATCGTGATAACAATGGCAAAGCTTTGGACAAAAATAATGACAATCGCAGGCACTGAACAAACAGCAGGTGCAGGTATTAAAACAATGGCTGTTGTATGGACACAAGAATTGTGAAGATTTTACACTGAATAATTGAACTGGCTCAAAGGACCGGTCAAAGGTCAGTGTACACTGAACATCTGGGACATCCTGGATAATTGGATAATGTCCAGACGTTTCCTCACTGTTAATATGTAGGAGCCATTCCATGGAGCAGTCACACTCGAGCGGATTGTGGCCTATAAAGATTTCGGCGGCTGGAGCAATGCTTGACGCACGGTCAGGACCGAGGCGGAGAGCGTTTTGATCGAGGCGAACTAATTGATTATGAGATAAATCAACCCTTGTCAGATTAGGCTTTCTGTAGAATGTGTACGGCTGGACCTGATGAATGCGGTTATGGCCAAGGATCAAGTTCTCAATTGAGTCTGGCAAATTGGAACTTGCAACCTCTGTGATGTAGTTGTCAGAGAGGTCCAGATTCCTGATACGGAGATTCTCAATTTCCCTGCAGTTGCCCAGAGTGTGGATTTTATTAGAACGGAGATCAAGCCACTGGAGTCGTTGTGGAAATTCTTCGTATCTCAAATCCTCCAGTTGATTGGCAGAAATGTTGAGCCAGAGGAGATTGGGGATGTTTTTGAATAAACCAGTGATATCAGACAGGCGATTACTGTCCAGTCTGACAGCTTGAAGATTGGGATTATTATCAAAAGTTCCTGGCTCGACATTTGTGATATTATTTTTGGCCAAATTGACAATCTTGAGGGAGGGCAAGTTGATGAAAGAGTCTTTGGAAATGGTGCGGATGGAGTTGTCCGTGAGTCTCAGGCCGTACAGGTTAGGAAGTGATTGATACGAGGCGTTCCCCACGTGCGTAATGTTATTCTCGCCCAAGTCGATTGTGCGAAGATGGGTGAGGAGGCTTATTGCTTCTGGCACCTCTGTCAATTTGTTACTGCTCAAATTCAAATCTTGAAGCCCCGAGCAGTTTTTGAAGCTATCGGGCGCGAGTTTTTCAATTTTATTGCTGTCCATTGAGAGGAAGGATAGGCCATGGAGCCCGTTGCAAATGAATGGATCTATTCTCTTCAGATGGTTATGTGACAGGACCAAGGTATACATGTTTGGCATTCCTGAAAGCGCCTCATCAGCAATGTATGCTATCTTATTGTTCTCCAGATTTAGCATTTGGAGAAATCTTAGATCTCGGAACAGGGCGGAGTCTAGCTTCGTCAGCGCGTTATTCGCCAGATTGAGGGCAAAGAGGTTATGCAGACCGGCAAAGGTCTCAGTGTCACCCGAAACCCACTCACTAGACAAGTCATTGTTCGAAAGATCAAGGACTACGAGATGCTGGAGGCCGGAGAACAGTCCAGGGGCCAATACGCTGAGAGTATTGTTCTGTAAGTAAATCTCGTTAAGTTGTCTGTTGTCTTTGAAGAACTCTGGGGGGAGTGACGAAATTCTATTTGAGGCGAGGTTGAGTACCTTAAGGTCCCCCAACCCCAGCAATGCTCTCTCGGAAGCGATCGTGATGGCGTTGTTGTCAATTCGGAGCTCCTCTAATTTAATAACGGCAAGAAAGCTCGCTGGTGGTATGAGCGTGAAATGATTAGTAGACAAGTCCAGCACTTTAATTTGATTGCCACAGTTGTGCGGATTCGTTGGGTCACTTGGGACAATTCCAATTGATCGAAAGTCCCGGAGCCCACAGCTAGTCAAGTTGAGATACTGAAGGGACGGGAGAAAGCACAAGAAGTCATTTGGTAGTGTACTAAGACTAGTCGTGGATAAATCCAATCGTCGCAGCTCAGGTAGGCCGCGTAATACACCAGTTTTAATTTCGAGGGACGCCGTCGATGGCCAAGTAGTAAGACTAGTATGAGCACGAACTGTCAAATTTTGTAAGTATGGGAGATAACTCAGGGCACCCGGTGTGATTCCCGCGATTTTGCAGTTCTCCAGGCGAAGATCACGCAAGTTTGGCACTGCCATGAATACTCCATGTGAGAGGACAAAGCCCCCTGGGTTTGCATTATTATTACTATTACTAGTAGTTTGTGATGGCGGCTCATGTCGGTGCACTCCTTCCGTTCCGAGAGCGGAACTAGAAGGCGGTGGTGAATAATTGCCGCCGCTGCTGCTGCTGCTACCACTACCACTAATAGCACTACTAGTACTTGGCAGAATATCACTAGTTCTGCACTGGACCCAGAGGGATTTTGCATGCTCTGGCCCAATACCGTGAACTTCCTCCTCGACAATGAGACTGTTTCCGGTCTCGACGAGGCAGTTCAGCCTTTCAATATCTTGATACAGGCTCCATTGGCACTGAGGTGGATGGAGCCCATTTCCAGGCCGGATGAGATAGGAGGAGAATATTGAAATTAGTATTACAAATATTAAACTCGACTCTCTGAACACATGACTGGGGAACTGGCGGACTGAAGGCGCTCCTACATTTCTCTTGCTCACATTCTTGTCGCTCCTACACGCAACCCAACAGGTTCCTCCTCTCCAGGCAATGGGATAACCAAATATTAAAGCTCGTCTTTTTGTGCTCCATTGTGATGCTGGTGCCATCATGGCCACTCTGGATTCCGTTGATGTAACCATCATCGGGAAATACACGGGAATCGCTGGCTCTCACCCGGCTTTCATCTTTTCCACATTGTGAAACTTGTGAGATGTGCCTGATTCGGCTTTTCTTCCCCAACGCTTTTATTATTCGGTTTGGGGTGGAGGAGAAAGTGGAAACTAGGTTAACTTTGATCCTTCCTGTTTGAATAGGATTCCACACCATGCCCCAGTAATGCGATGATTACATTTCAAAAGTTACGGAATGGCAAGTACGGAAACGCACCACTTTACTTTATTTCTGTTTCTCTTTTTTATCGCTGCTTCCCACTTTCACTCTTGCAGAGAGATTTTTATATTCTCTTTCACTTTCACTTTCTCGTCACTTGCGGATAACACACTTATCCACAGATTTCTCGCTGTTCACTTACGTGTTCACGTACATTCCTCACAGTTGCTGAAAGTGAAACGTATGGAAATTCTCTTTGCATTAAAGCAGCAAAAACGAAAACACCGGTAACAGCTTGTTCCTTTTGCGTATTGTTAACAACCTAGCGTTTTCTCCGTCGTGAGAAATGAGCTCCGCGAATCTTGTCTCTTATTTCGTCCGTTTCTACGAAAAGGGGCAATTCCTCGCAAGGAAAAAGTTTTACAAGACTGATTTCCCTTGCTTAACGTTGTTTTTAACTGATTACGCGTAGATGCTACAGTTTTGAGGACATTTGTGTGTGTGTTGGTATGTAACTGTTTTGTTCACAAGGTTTTTATCCTACACGTTCCTTTTACTATCCACTCGGAAATTCTGAGCTCATTTTTTCATCTGAAAAATTCCCGTTGATTTCTTTTACATTTTTCTATAGGATTACAAAAACTGAAGAAGAGATGGAATAAATTGCCTTCTCGACTCTCTCGCTCTCTCACACACAACGTCCTCTTGTTTTTCCCTGGTCGTCTCCTTCGCTCTGGTGTGTGCGTTCTCGATAGCTCAATAGCTCCTCTCCGTGGGGACTGTGAACAGGAACTGTGCAACTTATATCCAATTGAAACCACCTGCACTTTTTTCGTCGTCGAGCTGCAAGGGAGAAATCCTTGATAGAGTTGAAGAGGGAGAAGCCTATCTCTCTATCTCACTTAACTGAATGCTTGAGATATCACAGGGATAAGTAAAAAAACGATGTTGGAAAATATTTTGTGCTTAGTCAGTTTTGTTGGGGTAGTGTGTGCGCTAGTTATACAAGTTTACGTTACGAGCGTGTTGTTGCTGTCGACATAAAAAGTGAGTAATGCGAGAGTGGCTTTTAGCGTGCGAGGAGAGCGTTGTTGTCTTTCACATTCCACGACCAAAACGAAACTGATGTTGGTGATTCACGTTGCAGTGGTGTGTATACCACGAGACCACCCTCTCCACTGAGTTGCTGGACTGGATATGAGGAGGATGATGATGAAGCTATTCGTTTGCTTCTTTCCTTTGCTCACACACTTACTCTTCGACTACACCACAACTTGGTTGGGATTCTCTCTCTTTTATTCTGTCAGTTTCGTTTTGGTGGCCTGCCTGACCAAGTTGTATTCAGGGTAATGGCAAATTTGTATCTGGCTTGTTGGATTCCAGAGCTCACCGCTTTTTTTCGGTTCTTCTTCGAAGGCTCAGCACGACTAGAGAGGGGTTAGATAATGCCTGGAGCTTATTCAACTTGAATGTATACACTTTTTGGGGGAAGCAATTGGAATACACAATGCACGCACGGTTTCTGTATGTGTGTGCTACAAATGTGTGAAGGTATGAGTTTTTGCTCTCTTCGTTCTTGTTTCTCGTTTTTTTTTGGCCCTTCCTCCTAATCCAAATCCTACTCAATCCAATCGGAATAAATGGCTTGTTTGTTAGTTTAACTCTAACTCATGTATGCGTAATGTCTCACCGAGTATCTTGGGTTAGTGGAAGTTGTGCTTTCAAACTCCTTTTGAGATATTTTCTACCTTGTTATAGGAAACTCTCTGGTGAAGATTCTCCGTTTTTCTGGATATCTGTAATAGCGCTTTCTGCCTTTCTTTTATTAGCGGAGGTATCCCAGAAAAGTGAGCGATCACATAGAGAAACCGAGATAATATTGGGGAGAGGTACGACTACGTAGGCTTGTCTTGTTGTTATTGCAGTAGGGATGCTCCTTTTGACAAAGACGTTGCTCCGTTTTTTCTTCTTTGAGAATCAATGTTTTTGTGCCCTTCTTATCTTTTCAGTTATTTCGATGCGTTCTCCGCCAACAGTCTCTTGTACGCTCTTGCTCCGCTTTCCTTAGTAGGTCTTTTTCTTTATGGGGGAACTGCCGGTCGTTTTCTGATCTGAAATAATATTATGAAAGAAATGAAAAACAGATTAGAATGCTGATGCATTTGCCTCTCAGTAATCTATAGAGGAAAATTTTGTGAAAGGAATTTTTGGGGAAAATGCTATTATTTGAAGAAGATAGATTTGTCTCAAGCTTCAGCAATAATATGGTACTACTGCCTCTTTTCTTCCCATGTGGCCATTCATTACTGGCGACTGTTCTTTTCGGTGTGGTACTAAATGGGATCAGAGAAACACTTTTTTTTGCACTATAACTCCACCAAGGTACTGAATTCAATGTGTTCACATGTCTGCATTCTGATGATACTGCATAATGCAATGTGTGTAGGCAGGATTACGTAGTTGCTTATATTGAAATTGAAATAATATACACACATTCTCTCTTCTCTCTTTTTGTGGGTATGAACAATTCTTTGCATTGTATTGCATTTGTCAATGGTTGAATTCTTACTTAGCCGCGAATCCAATTTACACGCCAAAACCTCATAAAATCATTAACTTTTTGCGCCCACACGCATAAAATCATAAATGAGCTATAAAAATTAGCATTTAAAAGTTTTCAGTCGTTTATGTACTCGCATCATGCACGTTGCTGCAATTTGAAGAATTTACAGGTTGAGACACCAGTAAGTGCCTTGTGTTTATAGTTTTGTTTTTGTAATACATATGACTCTGGGGAGGTGGAAGGGTGCTTGCATAATGTATGGATTTTAAGAATAATAATTCTACTTGCTTTTCAAACGCATTTAAACGGTCATGCATTGGAGTATGTCCAGCATTATTAATCCCAAACGAATGAATGGGGTGATGTACTCACTAAGAAAGATTACTAATCTTAGTTCTTATTATGCATATTATCTGAAGAAAGAAACCGTTATTTTCGTAAAGGAATCCAGAAGCGCATACTTCTTTAAATTTGCCCTTTAATATTTTCTCATCCTCATTTTCTCAATACGTTGTACGTTGGATTAACTCCATTCAATGAAGGCTAAGAAAAACACCTTAAAATCACGTTTCAAGTTGCGCTTTTGTAAGCTCTGGGGAATACTCCTTAATTTTTGTTGGCCAACTTTATGCAGGAAACAACATGACTGTAAACCTGATTAACAACTGTGAGATACTGAGACAGGTTGCAACTGAGGATCTTTACAAAAATCTTAACGTCTATACACATAAAATACAAGTTAATTGGTGGGAAGGACTCAATGTTTTCTCAAAGGCTTTTGTTAAAGTAGTCTCAAAAGGATCAGTCGGAAAACTTTTTTTCTCTAAAGTATCATTGGAATTAGGGATCGATGCATCGCTCGTACATTTTCTAAAAAGTATCATAATCTGTATGTACGTCCGAGCCGAAGCTAATGTGAGCTCACATGAGCCCCAGTAATCCTAGCTGAAAGGTAGGAAAGGTTTATGTGACGGAAGAGACCAACGGTGCGTGTATGAGCTGTTTTACCTGGTGATGCATACATAGAGTAGCTAATTGCTAAATGAATAACGTACATATGTCGTGTTTTGTGTGATGTAATATTTCCAAAAGTACCATCGATGCAAAGGTATGCAAACTTATTGAAATTGGCATGTGACATAAATACAATTTGGTACAATTTAGACCACTCGTTTCCGCTCTGCCCTCGATCTTTGCTCTTTTCCAATTATCTATGCTAACATTTGCCGTACACTAATCATGACATGAGAAAGCAAAGAATGGGCAACAGTTTTCATGTCCCATATT
The DNA here is from genome assembly GCA_027743745.1 of Alloscopus bannaensis. NCBI lineage: Eukaryota > Metazoa > Arthropoda > Collembola > Entomobryomorpha > Entomobryidae > Alloscopus > Alloscopus bannaensis. Next base: position 33,214 of record JAHZMW010001095.1, on the reverse strand, counting down.
TATCAACGACATGGCTGCATCACCCTCCTTCTTTATCCTGTCACTTTTGCACGCTAAATTTGCTCGCCAGTCTGATTTAACCCGGTTTTGGGTACATTGCTTTGATGTTGTGTGAGGAGCGCTAAATGACTACCAAGAAAAGGGAAAGAGAAAGTCTGTGTCATCATCAGAGATTGAATGTTTTCTTTATTTGCTGCAAACTACGTACTAAACATCTCGCAGCCGACTTATCCGTCATTAAGTTTTCTGTCTTGTTTGAATGTTCTTGTTTGCCATCACTGTTATTAGTTGGCAGTCTCGTGTGTTGTTGAGAGGGAAAGAAATTATGGTTATTATAGCGCAACATTATGATTATGACTGTTTTGGGGAAAGGGATAAATTAAATATGGTAACTGTCAAATATCGTAAAGACTGCACATTATTATAACCATAATCAGAGTCAAACCATTTATTAGCTGACGTTTTTTGTCCCACTCTCTGGTGCTGTACTTTGGGTAATAAGATGTGTGTGCGTTTGCAGAAATTACAAATGGGGAGACGCATCTCACACAAAAAAAATTGTAATTGTCAAGAATCATGATAACTCACAGAGTTTCCCCATCACAATATTGCATTTTAAATAGATGTCTACATGATTTTGAGTCGCACACAAACGTCACTCGTCTCATTTAAGATTTCACTCAAAAAAGTTAAGGAAAGTAAACAGACCATGATATATGTAGACAAAAGGAGAAGTTGTTTTATTATTGCGTACATAAGCAAATATTTGTTTAAGCGTTATCATCACCAACCATCATCATATATGAAAGAAAACTGCAGTGTAGATTGCCATTTTGCAATAAGCAGCGATTTACTGTATCACATTACACCTCTTTAGAGTGGGTGCCTAGCCTGCCACATTCAACCTGATATCATCACGGGATATCTCATACCTCACCCAAAAATATATTCTGTCGCTTTTACAATTGACTCTCTTCATTTTGTATGTCGTACGCTCCTGTCGTCCCTTTTGGCAAAATGTCCGTCAAAAACATATTTGAAGGGAAAAAGATGCACATTCACGCTTCTACGCTGTAGTTAAAAAAGCCAGTATAAGGTATCTCACTGCAAATATTGCATTATTGACTAGGGAAACTTTCCAGGTGATACTGTAGTTGGCCAATTAATTTCGATGGGCTACTGAGTTTGAGAAGCACATGTAGTGGTAATTTAATCGGATTTTCTTACCTGAACTTAAACCTGACCTACCTTTTCGATTTACCTTAACCTCCCAATTAAACCCTGCCTCCTAACCTAACCCAACGTTTGAGTACTTAGTGACCACATAGGGTACCTGAAAAAAGCAGGTCAAATTGCAACGTTCTGTTTGTTTAAATCAGCAATATCTACAATTGAAGTGGCTATGGCTCAACTCTCCCATCACCTCGAACGCTTCCTAGTGCTACGCTTTTCTTTTGCAGTCAAATCATCTTTCAAGGGAAGAAAAATGTAGGTTCGGCTCGACAGTCACTCAGTCACTCACTTGAGGCTCTCTCTCTCTCTTTGTCGAGCCAGTCAGTTTTCAGTCAAATTCAAACATTCATATCTCCCAACAAGACAGCAACAAACGTATCATATAACGACATTTCACATTTCTGGTATTACTATTATGTATCAAAAAGAGCTTCTTCTCTATTTGCATTTCTGTTGGACACTGAAAGGGATCTCTTCGTGAAGTAGGATCTTTCTTTTCATTCCTTATTCTCATTGAGATTCTTGAGAAAACAATAATGGCGATCAAACATTCGAAATGAGGTAGTACAATTTCTGTGTACACACAAACAAAAAAAGGCTCTACAATTTCTACGTTTGTGTGTGCGCAACTCTACGAATTGTCAATACATAGTATTCGTCTTTGGTTTTTTATTCTGGATTTCGTATCGTGTTTCACAGTTCTCGAGCCAAGACATGAACTGGAAGAAGCATGGGCAGAGTGTACTGTAAAAGGAGTTGTGTGTGAACAACCGTTTCTTTCGAAGATGTGCTCAAAGTACAAGGAATGCATTGGAATTTATAGGGATCCATACTTAAAATGCGGCTCTGGCTAGTAGCATTAGAGCTAATGTACATAGTAGCGTAACAGGAAATCCTTTTACTGTATTCCAGTCATCAAGTGTAATTTGAAGCTCTTTTCTCATAAGCAAATATTAGCTTTTCTCATTTTTCCCCTTCAAAAAAAGGAGAGTGAGAGAAAAAACGATATGTCAATATGTATCTAACACAAATGTATTACGATGCGAGAGGTAAACACGCCATTTTTGTCTTTGTGTATACATATTGCATTATTTTAACGGGAGTGCTGTGCACACACATACATTCCAACGTATATCTACATCCACACGACGATGCTGGTGGCGACGTGCCTGCTCGAGACTGGAGCAGGATTCACCTGTCAATGCAGCAGCAGAAAAATCATTTGGGAGCAGACAATCCCTGTCTCGATTATAAATGGAGTTGTGTGTGAATTACCAAAGATATTTCCTTTCACTTCTTGTCACATTTTTTTACACCAGCGGTGAGAACACATTTGATTGAAAAATGATTTCTTCTCTCAAGCGCCCTTGTAGGAAATTCCATTCGGCAACTCGACTCACACACGGGAAGGTGAGTGTGTCTGTGTACATGCACGTCACAAATACATTGGATGGGATGACAGGATTTTGGAAATTGGCTTTCTTGCTTGTTGCGCCTCTCGACTGCAACTTGGGGAAAATCCCATTCATCAGTCATCAGAATCGGATTTACGAAGAGTTGTCATCTCCGTAAATGTGCCTTTTATTGCGTGACATTGAACCGAACGAAGAATGCATGTGTGAGCTTGACTCTATCACTCTCTCTGGGGTGAATTGAATATTGAATCAACCTCCTGCGATATAAAGACGTATCATAGGTATAGATGCAGTAGGAGAAGCTCCGAAGAAAAAGGGAAAAGTGACTTGTTGTCTCGGAATAAAATACTGTTTTTAATCCCTTCTTCATTCGTGCCATTACTCCTGACTAGGTTCTTGTGTGCGAGAGCGTAAAAGGAATCACAGTTTTACCCAATAAGTATAATGCCGATGTACTCGATGAGATGGTTGAGTGTGTGAATGGTACGTATGTACATGTTCTCGATTTTTTATACGGTTTTACGTTTGCCATCTTCGTGAAAGGCAATTAGGCCCATGTAATCTCTTACACACTCGCTGGAAGAAGAGCTGCTGCTGTCACTGACAGGAAAGATTAGTGTGCGTACAAACCTTTGTACACAATACAGAAGAAAAAACTCGAAAGTGGAAACAAGGACGCTCTTAAGAAAGATCGTAAAATTCTCGACAACTTTTTTTGCTAACTTTTCAACCTTTTTTTATCATTTACTCTGTGACACAGCATACACGCGTGACTATATATACAGAGACTTGTTTCAACGTAACAAATTCATTCAAAGCTTAATCAATATTGTTCAGTCACTCACTTCAAATGTGATCCATTTCGTTGTGTTTATGTAAGGGTTTCTAGGTACATTTGTATATTTATTATATATAAGGTTTGAATATTGTGTAGAAGGCGAATTGTGGGGACGCTACATTAAGTGCTTTCACGTTGTTTCCTAACAAGTCATTTGTCAAAATGGAGGAATCGTGCAGAGCTTCAAGCAAATAAGCAAAAACAAGCGAGGCCTCTCTCTTTCCTCATCATTATTTCACTCCATCCGGCTTGTACTACTCACTTCACATATTCTCGCATCTTCAGTCACTTCACTCTCAAAGATTTGCAGTCAACTCTGCATGTTTGCTCCCTAGTCATTGACAAGAGTAGTCATGAAAATTTACAAGGAATGAAATGAAAGGGAATCACAAGGGAGACAAACTTATAATAAAAGTGATGCGTGCCTTGCCAAATAATACTAAATAAAGAAAGATGTAACACAGTAAAAAACAGAGTGGTCCTCTACACTTTGTTATACGAATTCACCGTGTTTTTGTTTGCCTCCTCTGCCTCTCTCAAGGCACAGCTCGATGTTACCGCTGTTTAGATCAACTTTGTGTGCAAAGAGATATAAGAGTATAAGAGGAAAGTGCTGACAAGATTTTTAGGACGATGCAATAATATTGAGGAGGGTTAAGTGCAGCAAGGGAAATCATTTGACTCTGGCTGACTTTATTACTGAAACACACAAACCGCAAAGTGTGCCTTTTCTCATTATCGTTGTCTTGTAACTTGACTGGCACACTCACGCACATACTCGTTTTTTTTTCTTTCGTGGGTGATATGTGCGATATTATTTTCTGTTTTGTTGAAACATCTTTGTGAACTTTACAATCTTGAGGATTTTATTTACGACAATGTGCCAGCTCGAAATACATTCGCATTCTCGTGGCCTACACATTAACTATGTGTTTACCATTAACTACTACCACACGCCATTATCTCTCTCTCTCTCTCTCTCTCTCTCTCTTTGGTATCCATTACAGTAAGAGAAACACAATAGCAATCGTGAGTAACAAGGAAGAAACTGTTAGCTATTAGATAACAAAGTGGAATTGTAAAGGACTCTGTCGTAAATCGTCGCCTTCGTATTTTCTCCATTCCCTTTTTCCTCACTTCAACGAATTGTACACATTTTAGTCTCTCTCAAGACGTTTCTTGCTGCTTTTTAATTGGCATATATTGTGGGGGTAGGTAAGCACACTTTGGAAAGCTTTTTCTACGTACGCCATAGGAATTTTGCGAAAAGATGCAAAAAGATAGGGAGTACCGTAGACAAACCGTGTATTATGGCCAGTAAGTAATTCCTTGCATACTCCACATTCAACATTGTACTGTAACGAGAATGTGGACGCAAATAAATGTGAATATGCTTCGGGCTCTCTGCATGATTTACAAATATTTACAAACGTTTTCCATCGCAGTATCGAAGATTCTTCTTACTCTACCTCTCTAGACTCACCGTGTGTGAGAGAGAAAGGGACAATTTTACAATGTTACAATATATTATGGAGATAATATGCCTTCCCTGAGAGTCACGACGCCAGGCAAATGGGTGAGTTTTATGTTTGGTTTGCTTGTGTGACTTTTGTAGTAAAACTGTTAGGACTCTTCAGAAATTCAAGAGTGTAGTCAGAGCCAAAAGTGGGTTAAGCTAAAGCTTACTTACAGTTTGTCTTCTCGAATTCCGAATTATACTGTCGTCCTCTCTTATGCATTCGCATATTTCCTCTTTTTTATGTGTGGGTGTCCCGCACCCATCACGTATCACATCATTATAAATTTATATGTATTTATATTATGTTTTTCCATTGAGTATTCACGGAGCGTGAAGCAAATGCATTTGCGAAAATTTCCGTGCTCCTAGGTACACTCCCTAGGCATGTTGAAGATTCACGCATGGTTTTTCATTTGTTCACTACAAATGAGCAACTTTTATATTTCTCTGGCATACTGTATACTCTGATTGCTAGCAGACATATTGTGGAATCGGAATGTAGGGGAAATTCCATACAAAACACGTGTTACTGCGTTCAACAAAGGAACGTCGAGCTCATCGAGCGTATCATATATTTAATTTAGTCGTTACTGGGAGATGCGTGGCCTTGCTGTGTTAGATGATTGCACACATTACGTAACATATGTCTTATATACACGGACAAACGTAAGTGAATGAAGTTATTGCGCACATGAAGCCTAAAAGTTACTGCAAAGAATGTGAATTTTAATTAAACTCAAGATTAGGCAAAGGCAGTTAGTTACTTTATATTCCTTCACATGATGACAAATGTTTATGGCCTTAGCGGTAACAGAGTTGCTGGCTTGAAATTTTTTATTGGGCCTCTCGCAAAGCTACAAGGTTCCATCGAGAACCGAGAATATTATAGTACACAGAATTTACGAAAGAACGTTCACGAAGTTAAGTGGAATATATAGTCATTAATTTTCTAGTATCTACGAAGAAATGGAACTAAAAAGTGTTTTGGATAGATATATCTACACTGGCGTTAATACGTGCATACATAACTTTTTAAATTGTTTGACTAGTGAAATACAGAGTATTTGCTAGGTTTGAGCCTTCCTAATGAACACCTTCACTTTTGTTTTAGAGCCATTTGACTCCCGAGCAAACATACAGCAAGTCAAAATCCATAGACAATGGTTTGCAATATTTTTTGCAATTTTTTCAACTCAAGTTTTGTTGAAACAACTATAACTACCTAGGTTTCTTTCTAATAACACTATTTTTACCGGTGAGACTGAATGAGACGTCGATTCTTGTCATTTACTAGACTCATTATATACACGTCAAATTGACTGGTGATGTCACGCATGCCAAATCGAATTGTTACAATGCCCCCTTTTGTCTGCAAAGAAACCAAAAATTGACCGAACTGAAAACTTGATTTTTAAATCATTCCGTGCAAAATCATTTGCACACACATTACACTGCTTTGTTCTACTTTATTTCACAGTTGTTACAAGTTCTAATTCTCCAGAGTTGTTTCACATGTTTCAACATTCAGCCGTGGAAAATCAGGCCAGCGTCCACATATTATGAGCATATAAAACAATACCCGAAAAGAGCACACGCACACCGGGGGAAATCGTAACTGTTCCAGCTCCATCATTACGCTTGTGAGATAAGTTGAATAAATTGTACAATATTACAAAACTTCAAAGTGAATCCGTGGAACATGCGTGAAGAAACTATGAAAGGCTCAATTACTCAGTCCACTCGTATTGTCCAGAATGTAAAACGTGCAGAGCTAGAAAAGCTCATCTGTTGGTCCGTAAATGTCAGAAGAATCACATGTAAAAGTCTGCCTCAATGAAGGCTCTATGTAACGAGTGCCAGTCGTATTATATACTTCCCGACTCTCTCCTTTGCTGGTTAAGTAAGGCTAAAAAAAGGAAAGCACACAGAGAATCAGCACGAATTGCGTTAAAAGTAGATCATGATTTTCATTTGATTACAACAGAATGATGATATACTGATACGCATTGTGTGTTACTCTGTTTTCTGTCGACGGAAAGTCATTGTTACGGAGAGCGGCATTTCACTGATATTAACCAATCTCAAAGGAGGTTCAAGTTATGTGGCAAATGCTTCCTCTTGTCTAGGAGAGGATTCCTGAAGGCATCAAGTTGAGTGAAGATATTCATACTGTTCTCAAAATGTGATATGAACGTATTCAACAAAAGAAAGATGATGAATGTGATGATGATATTATGTTACCCTGCTACTGCATCCACACACGCCTTTGCATTTTTGCAGAGAGATGATGGCTGGGACATGACACGACTTTCACAAGTCTTCCAAGCAAAACCTATAGTTGCGCCTCCAAAATAGAGAGAAAATCGTATTGAAACGTGGGGGAAATGGAATCACGCATTTTGTACAAGTATAAATATAACTTGCTCTGATCCTATTGACGTTTTCTCATCCACCTTAGAGAAGCTTAACAATGTATTCAATCCCCTCCGTTTTGCGTGGCTTTCTTTGCGTATTATTCTCCATTATTCGACCATTCACTTGCCCTTATTTGTGTGTGTGTACGATAGGTTTCAGCGGGACACAAGTGTGCTTGTAGTAGAATAGAAGACGTAAAACTGCCTGATCTGAGTGAGACGTGCTTATTTCTCTGCTTTGATGTGGCAAACAAGAAATGCTGCTACTCAAACAGTTCATTCTCTCTCTCTCTCATTCATTCAAATCTTGAGTGACTGAAAGCAATTGTAGTGTATGGGTGCTTTGTCTGCTTCTTATTCCTGTGAGCCATTTAAAGAATTTTGTATCACTTTGTGTATTGAAATCAAGATAGAATTATGAGGTGAAACGAAGAATGGGAGTAAAATCTATATTCCTTCTGTGCAGTGAGAGTGAGGTTTGCCTACCTCACTGTTTGGAATGTCTTTATGCTTTTTGCTAGCTTTCAAACTGAGGTTTGATATAGTAAGTCACTCATTCTCGGCCTGTCGAGTTGTCGACAGGCTTTGCGGAACGTTTTTTAAAAACTTGTTACCCAAATTAAATAAGTACATAATATTCAGGACGAATCAGCCTTAATTTTTGAGTATTTGGTAACTTGTGAATATATGTAAGTATGTATCTTTGCTGCTTTTTTTCATGATTAATAAGATGTTGATAATATGGTGTACAGCGTACTTGTATAAACATGAACAGTTGTGTTATTGAATTGGGTCAGATGCAATCACATGGTTGTGGGACACACTACATAAATTTTGGAAACTTGGTGAACGTGCGCTGATCACAATATTATTAGACATCACCATAAACCGTCGGCGTTTGCTATAAATGTTTTTTTTTGCTTGACAGCTTTGCCATTTCCTTCATACTCGTTCAACAAATTTTTAAATGTGTTTGTGAAATATTTTATACCTTAAGATTAGGATAATGCTGATGGGACGCTCTAAATAAGACTCTTTGAGTGAGATATTCATTTTGATGAGAAAAAATTTACTACTCTACCGCACATGGTTTGTGTTTCTCATTAGAAATTCCATAGTTCATCTCATGCCTAAGCCAATTTCGTGTGGATTCAAATAAATACAGCGTCCAAAGTGAGAAAAATTGGAAAGGTATATGATTTTTGCGAAACCTTGCCTCATTAATTTGGATGCTTATTTACAACATGAAATTGATAGTAAATAGGTGCAGCATGAAACATTGATGACACATTGTCATCAAATTTGAAAGACCCTTTCGATATAACTGAAAAAATGTATGTACCTACGCAGTGGTAGGATAGGGGAATTATGTATGTCTGCAGATTAATCTCACTGATGTGATGCGAACACGATGAAGCCGTTTTTCTCCATTCCTATAAAGTGTTCTGAAGTCAGGGGTTGATATGTGCTGCTCGTATTTACGCGAATATATGAACTTTAACAATTTATTTCCATTACGAGTTCTTATTTGAGGAGAGTGTACAAGACTAAAATTGAACCGAATCCATTTTAAGCAGAATTTTACTTACTCCCAAAGCGGAATCAATGAAGGTGCATATCGCACGAGGAGTAAAGAACCTTACTTTATCGTTTCGTAAAAACTGATTCTCTGCGAAATAATAATGGTCTAGATTCCATTAGGAAATGTAATCAACTTTGACCCATCCCGTTACTTTCTGGCGCCATCATAACTCCACGAATACATTTGCTGCAGAAAAACCCGACATTCTTTTTTTTATCGTGAAACAACATTGCCAGAATTGTGATGTGATGTAGGAGTATGTGAAGCATTTACATTGGAAAACTCTAGAAAATATCACTTCTTAAAGCGGGTTAGCCGGAACAAAATTTGTGAAAGAGTATCTAGTATCTCGACTACACCACATTGCAAGCACACAGGATCATGTAAAAGACTGGATTCTCGTTTCGACAGGAATGGATTGACGAAACCGAAATAAATGCACTTGAGGGATATGATGGTTTTGAAATAATAACATTATTGTGGCGGAAAATTTTATTAGAGAGATTGGATTCTGCATATTAAATGTGTAGGTATTTATATGAAGCAGCACATTTTAGTAGTCGCAGTTCAGTAAGAAAAACGTGCATAGGTACCACCACCAGCGTAATTTCAGCAGTTCATCGTTTGAAGAAAAAGTCTCGAGTTCACAAACGCAAGTTACACTGCACCACACCAAGTGAGAACCATATTATGGCGATAGTGGATGAAAACGTAACTTTCTGGTAAGTCAGGGTGTGGTTTATTTCGCTCTTTAACTCGTTAAGTTAAACACTTGCTGACTTTTCTTGCTCAAAAGACGAGTTGTTGTTCAAGCCACATGAATTCCTACAATCGAACAACCAAAAAACTCGCATACGAGCACACACGTACTGCAGACAAGGTCTGAGTGAGGTCTGTAGCACACGGTCAGCCTTAGCCAGGTGAGTATGTTCGAGTTGTTACACTTTTCGGTAAAGATTTTGATGTGAAAATGTTTGTAGATCATGATGCTGATGGAGTCAGCTTTTTTGGGAAAATCATTCTTCGAGGAATATCAAAACGACAGGTTGAAATCAAAAGAAGTAAATTACATGACGAAGCGTCGTCGTCGTTCTCACAAACACACAATTCTTGGCTATCAATCTGGTGTGTACTCCATACAGAAAACAAACTATGCTATAATTTCTGTTTGCTAACACATCTCATCAGGTATGCCATGTCGTTTTTTTTCTGTGAACGCCTATATGGTCAACGTGCGGATGATGACGAGAGTGGTGGTGGTGGTGCGTTGTGCACATCAACTTTTGCACTAGATATGATGAGATTAAAGAAACTCATTTTGTGCTTGATGATGCTGTATGTTGTGGGCTACTCAGGCAGATTGATTTTGACATGGAGTGCCGTATATGGGAAATCTACAGGGGTTTTAATGCGATGATGCGTCAATATAGGATGAAGGATGGATAAGCTATACGGATCTCACACTCACGATAATGTGGACACCGTTGTGTTGGTATTTGAGATGATTCACATGTACACGGAAACATCCCATTTCGTTGGGTTTCGCTTCGAGCAACAAAATATTCACCACCAGGCTTCTGCATAACACACGCCATTCCGAATATTGTTTCCTGAGTGCTTGAAGACGACATAAAAATGATAAAAATAGGCAACATCAACTCCAAGTGGTATCTTTACTATTTCAAAGGCCGCATGAGGGTAGCTTCTCTGCAGATGGACCACCACACATCACTTGAGACGTAAAAAAGATTTGCTGTACTGTCCTATCACTTTGATCGTACCGAGGATAGTTTTCATATTACAATGAGTGTCTTTATGGCTCTCTCTAATGCTGCGAAATGTGAGCTTTCTACACACACTATTACCAACGACCCCGCATATATTGGATTTGCCACCGCAGCAGAAAGAGTGCCCCGCACGACATTTTGAACTTTGGCGAGTGTGTCGTCCCATTTCATGACACACTATCACGGGACGTTATCTAAATGTTGTGACATTTTCTTATGTGCACACTATTATTATTACCCTTCCCTCTTGATCTTCTCCTTTTCCTCGCCCTTCCTCAGAAAACTATGAGGAGGCGACCTGTATTGTCGATTTCATGGCGAATGTGCGCGAGTGAAAGTCATACTAATATGGACAGAAAGAAGGCTTGACGTTTTCCATTACGTTACCGATTTGAGAATTATTGATAGGAGATACCAAGAACAAATATTTCCTTGCGTCGTGTGTTTTTTGGATTACTGATTAAGAGTTCGACAGCCATTAGCAATATTACATTACTGGCAGTGGTCACGAAATCAGAGGAAATGAAAAATGTAGCAGAACCACACAGCTCACAGCTCCGTATATGAATGGGACAACATATACATATTTAAGCTCGCTCAGACATGCCGCGTAGCACTAAAATTTTATAGCGCTTTCCCCACTTGTTCTTCAGTTTGTTTAGGGTCCAACCAGAATTGGGGAAATTGTTTGTACGCCAAAACCGTTCGATAGAATTTTATAGTGGAGCTTGGTGTTCCCAGCAGTTTGACATGTTCGTCAGTATAAAACGGGGTGGGTTTTTGGTGATCGACTGCCTTTGCAGGAATTGACAACGGAGTTAATTTCGTGGTTGGAGATGCGTTACCTTAAACTCCATTTTTACAGAAATTTTATAGCTCTTGAGCTCATAAAAATGGTGGCCTTTAAGAGAGAAATATTAGGTGGAAGTCTCAAAGAGCTCCGACTTGGACATGTGTCCTCAGACCCACGTAAAAATCCAGTTTTTATCATGAGTAGGTATACAAAAAATGGTTGCGACTACGATGAAACTGATGCGAACCGTATATTATTATTCTTCAGTCTCCTTTGAAATGGTGGACACACAAAGCAAAGAAGCTATTATCTGGTTTCTTGCCGGTGCACAACCTATTTACGAACCTCTAGGTTAAGAATATGTTTAATTGACGCTATTCATTCTGATCTTGGTAGACATGAGAAGGCATTTACATTTGGCGTAAATGTCAAAATATTATTTCTTACTCTATTACCGCTAATACTATTATTGTTATTACCCTGTGCCAGAGCGAAGTAGAAGATATGTATGGCCGCCTTCTACCTCGACATTTCTCGGAATTGGCTCTCTGTTGAAATATACGTGTGCAAAGGATGGGATGATGATACGGGAGAAATTGAGGGTGTGAGGAATAATATAATGCATAGCCCAAATGTGGATGCTTAACATTTTCACGTCAGACTCTAAGTAAGAGAGTTTGAGTTTATCAGAAATTAAAAGCTGTGAAGAAAACCACCGAGTGATTTGATATAGTCTTGGTAGATTTATCTCGACAGCGGAGAGACGCTGAGTGCAGTATAATGTAATACAATAATAATAATGCAGTGAAGTGTTCACACAAAAGGGAAGGGGCTGTGTTTCGGCATTAGTTGCATTTTCGCCTGCCTCTCGTCTCCTTCCCAATTTGGGAAAGGTTAGCCCATAGAATTCTTCAAAAGTTGTCGTGTCGTTGTCATGAAAAGTCATTCACTGTCAAAGCGTGTGCCCTGCTAATGGCTATTGTGTAGGGTAATTAAAAATGATAATGTCAAAAGTGCGCCTAGTCCATGTCCTGAAGGGTAGCCCATTAGCCATTGTATCAGCTCAAATCATCACAAGCTTTAAAGAACCGTTAGTTTCAATTCTCTATTGAAAATCGTTTGTTCATCATCATCAGCATCATCATCGGTGCTTTGTCAACAGCAGCAGGGGCTTTGTGCGTGATGCGCAACACCATACATCATACCTTTGTCGTTTTCAGCTTTTCATTTGAAGCCTCAAGAAAGAAAAGAACAAAGTGTGTGTGATAGAGAGAGAGAAGCCACACTACTAAATCCACTTTACATCATTCAATTGTTCTCAATTCTCATTTTCTCTCTCTCTCCCTTCCTCGTTAATATACGGACTATACATCACTTTATCAGCTATCCATAAGACTCAGCTATCAGCGGGCTGACTGACTTTGACTTTGGCCTAGCTCTTCAGTGCCTTCCCTGGCTCCTAAAGTGTTGCTCACATCTCACTCTTCCCTCTCACCGGTCATCCTTCCCTATTTTCATTTCAGCCACAATTCAATGTCCGTCCAAACTACACCACCCTACCATGACTGTGCGAGAAATCAGCGATCAATCAGATTTATTGTCTCAGCTTCGAGCACAACTTCTCGTTTTGTTGAGCTTTAGGATGCGTTATATCGTCATGCAAATGATGATTTCCTCGATTCCTCTCTTACGAACATCTCGATCTCTGCACAAATTCTGAGTGAACTTTAACCCATTTAAGTGTAGCCCACACCAAACAAAGCTCTCAACTCGAGACAAATGGTTAGCAAACTTTGGTGTACAATCCTACTAGATGTTTCTCTGAACCCTTTTTATTTACTTGTGACAACCTTCATGTATATGAAGTAAGACTCTCTGCCGAATTTGAGTCAAACATTTTGCACATGGAATCATCATATTAATATTTTATTCAAAAACCGTGTTGAAATAAACCTCAGCTGAAGCTGCAACTGTCGACGACTCGGTTAAATTAGAATTAAAAGTTTTTCAGAATTCTGCGAATATACGAATGCCCTTCATTCATTCATGGCTTGTATGAGATGTAGATTGGGCGCGGTAGTGGAAGTGAGGTTTTGCGCTTGCATAAATAAGCGCAGCATGAAGAAATGGAACAAGTTCAGTAAGGACTTTGAGAAGGGAAAGAACAAATAAAAAGTTGAGAACACTTAATAAGCTTTACGAAATTGTACAACTGACCGGGAAACATTTGGAAAATAATATTGGAGGCAGGCAGCAATAAATTCATTGTTAGTGGATTTGCAAGTTTGGCGATGACTGATGGTGATAATAAGTTGAGGAGAATGGTTTGAGAGAACTTCATACTCACTATATACCGTTGCATAAGCCTTGCCTTCTACTTTTACATGTTGCATACACACCTTTGCGTAGCCTTTTACAACTACCTTTGATCTCCACTTAATTTTTCAGCATTTTATTGAAATATATTTTCAAAGCGGTACTAAGACATATGGTACTGTTTTACATGATCATCGACTTATGTGTTACGAACAAGAAATGGCAAATTATATTGCTTTGCACTAAACGAATTGTGTTTGTTGTGCGCGCTACACATGTAATATTTAGAAAATATTCCTCGCTTTCTATTATGTGCATAAAAATGAGGCTCCTGCTGCTGAGGAAAAACTAGTTAATGACTTATTACTCCCCTTTGCCATTTTCAGTGATTCAGCGTGTTCGCATACCTGACAAAAGCAACTGTTTTCGTGAACTAGTGTAAATGCTCAGAAGTATTGGGTACTGATCTTTGTGTTGATAAGGAAAAATGTTGAATGTTGAATGACATGACACTGGCAAACTTATATCGGCAAGGGTGTTTGAGAGGACAGAGTAATGCTCACTACATTATGCAGGCAGGCGTGTATATAGTGTTTGTGTTGAGTAGGAACTTTACGAACCCCAATTTTTTTTTCTTGCTAATCATGCATTACTTTCAACGTTACCACCTGACAAATTAGCATAAACTAGAACATTTCGACTTATGATGTGACAATTTAATGATTGCAACGGCAGGAGGTAATTTGTTGACATTTGTCCTTTGCTGTTTGAAATGGAGTCTAAATTTATTAGCCGGAATTCTTCTCAATTTGAGAGTTTCGAATGACAAGAGCTAACTCTTTCGCATAAAGCACTATTTAACAGGGTGAACTGCAGTATGGGATGTATTTCTGTGTCGTATTGGTGTGTTTTGCTAATATAAGCGAACGAGGCACACGGTAATAACTGCTTTTAGCAGATGGGCATTTTCACATCGCACATTTACCAACTTTTTAGTATTCTAGCACTTGGTGATTTCTTTTTCTTTATTTGTCTTTTAAGCTGTAAAGTAATGAAAAATTCCTACACTTTACCTAAATCTAATGTTTGCTTGAGATTTTTGTATGAAATTAAGAAGGGCGGAAAATACGAAGCTAATTTTTTGTAATATGTAAGTGCAAGTATTTGTTTTATGTACTACCTAATAATGCTTTCTCAAAGGCTTTATAGACGCATTTGGTGCAGAAACGTGCTGACACAAAATGTGAATTTCGGCAGGTAGCTTCTTATTATTGTTGTTTTTGATAATGCTTAGTGAAAAGCTGCATTATGCAAATCAAGCTACTGTATTTATTCTCCTATAAGGACAAAAAACATTTCGACTTGTTGTATCTTAATTATGGTTCGTAACGAGCCACACAAGTCCTGCACTCGGACATTCCGCTACTTTTTGCAGATCCGCTACAAATAGCGCAGGGTACAAATTGCATTTGTATTCCTGGCTCGCGATGACTTCTCTCTCCCTCTTTCTTGAGCATAAAATATGTGACGTGTACAGTGCAACCATGAATGCAAGGCGCAGCCTCGAAGGCAATGTACAATCCTTCCTGAAATCCACAAGATAAAGTAGAAAACCAACCTGAAATATGAGCTCTGAACAACTCTGACTGTGTAAGAAATGAAAGGTGTTAAGTTGCTGTTGCAGTTGACGGAATAATGACTTTTTGAAAATCTTTTTTTTTTCAGACTCGTCCATACATACATTAATTTATAAGAAATATGTTGGAAGGTGGAAAGATTTTTGTCATCAAGATTAAAATTAAATATGATGCGCTGCGCTGTTAAATATTGCACTCAAATGAAACGGGCAATGAACCTCAAACAATAACTTGTTGGTCAGAAAGGTGATAGAAATGTCAGTCGTATCATGGCTGGCAGCCTTACACTTGCATCCTTTTAAAACTCCTATTTGTATCTAACCAAATGCCAAGTTGATGGTTGCACACTGCAGGCTAAAAAACGTGAACGATAAAGGAATCCTCTGTTGGTTTCTTCCAGCAGCGTTTTGCAGTATCATTTTCAACAAGCCTGTGTAATTCCGAAAACATATTATTGGTTGTTTGCAATATTAGAGTCTGTAATGTGATTATCAAAAGGCTGACTTTATCTATTCGTGTAGATATGTACTTTGAATACCTATTTATTATATGTAATTATATGTGAACACATTCCGCATTTGTATACAGGCAGACAGACGAATGCGGGATCGTGGTAAAATGGTACGCACAGGCAGAGAACATTCTGCATTATTTAATGCGAACTTGCGTAGGCTCAAAAACATGGTTTGTGCAGGGCTAGTCAAGAATATAAAGCATTTCACCTGACGTATTTATTGGAAACGGTAGGAGTTTCATTGATAATGGATGAGTCCCATATGAATACATAATACATAAAAGTGACTAGGGAGAAGTCAAACACTTCCACTTTTTCCCCGTTTGCGTTTGTTTGTGACTGCACACAGAAACGGCGCGACTACACTACAGACAATTCTCTCTTTTCAACTTTTGAGAAAGCGAGCGAGCCCCTATTTTCCTAACTCCCCAACTTCTCACAGACAAAGCTGCCTTGTAAACAAATTGTTGTGTTGGTGCATCTCTGCCAAAAACTTCAAGCACATCGTCGAAAAGCAATGCGAATTTTTTTCTCATTTTTTCTACTACTTTCCTCTCAAATGTCCATTTTGATAAATCGATTCCTCTCACAGGCTTTTTTTGCAGTTTACTTGTGTATAGACCACTTGAATTAATAAAGGTTCCTTTGAAATCAGTGGTTTGCCTCATTATTATGCTCATTAAAGAAGATCTAATTTCCATTAAAATTACCATTTTTCATTTTCTGAATACACAATAGGCCACACGTATCTACTTGGGCATTATTTCGTTGGCGATCTCTCATCAATGGTGGATGCCATTATTTGTAATTGTCTAGATGACAGGAAGGAAGAAGAAGCGCGTAGAGAGATTTTCCTTTTGAAAATGGAGAGTTATGGGCATTTGATTATCAAGCCTCCGGTATGGCTTCAACTACTGCGATGATTGAACGTGCACCATCATCAGGGAGGAAAAGTGCTACTAAATTATGTACCGCGTACAGCACTATGTATGCAAATGGAATTCTGTGCTTACACACTTCATTGCTTCGACTGTCAGAGTCCGTCTTATGTATACACACATTTCTAAAGAGAAGGGTCATAGTCGTAAAATATAGTGAACTAATATGCTGGTTTTTATTTGATTGCGATAAACTTTTATAATCGTTCGGCACTTGTGATTACGAGTATTTACCACTGACAAATGACGGCGTTTTTATGTTAACCCTTTGCTTTTCATGTTTGGTATTCGGTACGACAGTAGTTGTGGATAGAAATCTAGTGACCAATTTATGTACAGCGAATTGGTTCTCTTTATTGCGACTTAGTTATCGCAGTTGTTCTTGGGAGATGAGTGTCGCTAATCTTCGTATCTATTTTACTACCGTCACTCCACGTTTGCCCATCGTCTACACGGCGAAAGATTGACTTTTAGTGCTGTGATTTACAATTTTATGAGAAACTCAAAGACGCATGCAACAAAGTCGTATACAGTCGAGGGGTTGGGCAGTCACTCTTACTACAGGATAATATATAGAGAAACTTCAAACGTAAGAGATTACGTGTCGGTGTGTTTGTACGAGATTGCGATGTGTGCGTAATTTCTTCGTCATTCAATTTCAGCTCAAAATCTACATTTTCTTTGAAGCTCAACCTTTTACTCTTCAAGCCCTTGATGATACAGAAAATATTTATATTGAAGACATATTTGAAATCCTTTTGACATTTCAAAACAGTAAAAGATCTTGGGCGTAACAATTGCAAAAGTTTGTGAGTGGACTGGTTGAACTAACCCCGGTAAATATTTGCACACCGTCCACCCAACATGATATGACTCCTTAGCTAGTAATTGTCTTTCAAATCTGCTCAACGACGAAATACGGAATGACACATTGTCTTTGCTTCTTCCTATTTGAATATACAAGATACATTTTTATGTGTGCGCCCGTCTTAAAGTTGGATGCATCTGAGTTTAGGGTCGGTTGCGGCTTTCGGCTCCCGGTCACAATGGACATGCAATTCTCAAACTGCAATTACCTTTGCACACCACATCTTCCTCAGAAAACCCGAGTGTAATTACAATTCTCGCAATGAAATGAAGAAGACTCGCTCCTCGGATTGCGCCCGTGTGTGTGTGTGTGCCCGTGAAAAATTTTATTGTTCTCGGTCAACCTCTGCAACTACACAGCGTTCCTTGGATTTCGCTCTGTGAAATGTTATGAGATCTCGTAAAATTTACAGCATTCGCCAATTTGCATACGCTTTTTCTCCTGCCTTTTACCGAGAGCCAACTGAGAAGAATGTGTTTGTGGTACCCCCATCAAAGTAAAATCATAAATTTAGCTATCTATGTGTCTCATCTTTCTCTTGCTGTGGCCTTTTCCTACCTGCTGTGTGGCTATTCTTATTTCGCATTGGCGAAACGACGACGATGATGGTGAGGAAGAGCTCTCTCGACCGAGTTTAAAAGGAACTTTTTCTTCTGCATCGCAAAGTCATAAGATTTGCCAGTCGTACACTGGCGGCGAGCACATTCATTAATATCCCTTTCTCAAAGGCTCTCTGCCACGTTTGCCAATGGTGGTGGCAGCCATCAGGATTTCGTTTTGTCTCATCTCTAAGTATGTACGCAGAGACATATGCACGCGAGACAGTCTAACAATAAAAGCACGGTGGTAATGTGGTGGTGGGATGACAATGATAGAAAATAAAAGGGCCCGGCTTTGAGTTATGCTCGTAGATGATATGTTTACAAAAGTGTGCTTCTCTTGATTTCACTACTACCGGCTCTCTTCCATGCACTACTGCGTTCTCATATATCAGCAAACACACATAATATGTGTAGGGAAATGATAATGAGTTAGACACAGTATCAGATACAAGAGACCAGAGACAGCAATAAATTAGGGGCGCAGAGAGAGAGAGAGAGAACGCCACAGAAGGAACACTTGTATTACTATGTTATTCAATGGGAAGGACTTCTGTTTCTCTCATGCTTTCCTTCTTCTCGCTACTCCGATTTGCACACTTTAGAAAACAAAGTTTTTCAAGGAAAATGCGCCTTTAGAGGAGCTTTTCGGTATAATGGTTCCCCTTGATGTCTATACAAACATATTGCTGGAACTGAATGTACATAAATATGTTTATGTACACTACGGAGGTTATAAAGACTCACGCAGGAGTAAGGAATAAGGAGAGTGAAGTAGTAAGAGCTATCATCACGGAAATTACTACTTGAGAGCTAACAATGGAAATGCAGTGCGTAGAAAAGAGGATAGGCTAATGTACACATATGTCATGTGTACGCATTACGTTCGTATGGTGAACCCGAACGAAATGCGGATCTGTCAGGAGATGAAGATAATAAGACGATGAGCCACATACATAAAAATACAACAGCCCGTCATCATCAGCATTTACATACGCAGTTTTATAGTCGAAATGGAGAATAATATTATGCGTGTGTGAGGCAGGACGGGAAAGAAAAGTTTAAATCTTTCAGCTAAAAGCAACACATGTAGCAAATGTAATGATTTCAATGAAGACGATGATTGTTACGTTAGTAGTGCTGAAGGATTAGTAATGGGCTCCCATTTTCAGGACATGCTCTCTAAAAGTATTCAGGGGGTAGCAGGTAGGTCTTTTACGATGTGGATTAAAACATTCTCTAATAATGGAAAATGGACATCTACAGTCTCGCGAAAAGCATGAGGGTACGATAATATTCATGCGTTTTCATATATGAGTATACCTTTGCAATATATCATTATTATTTCTCATCTTTTTCTCTCTCCTGAACCATAAGAAGGAGTGAAGCTGGCTTTAAATGTCTGCCGAGTTCCTAGTTCTCACACAAGCAGACTCTCTGGATAATATGCTTGCACGTTTATAAAATGGTAAAAGTGAAGGTAATGCATCCTTGTGGAGACTTGTGTGTGCCTGCCACCCGAATTCTCAAAGTATGCACATTTACTGCTGGAATATGGAGTAGTAAATGCAATTTCCTTGGTCATTTGAATCGATGGGGTTTGCTACCTCAGCGCTCACATCTTGGTTCATGTGCTTTCTGCGTTGAGGGGAAAAGAAGCGAGAGGAAAAAGCTCTTCAGTTTCAACTAACTAACAAGGTATACTGCCGTGCCATTATTATTACTATTATTGTTATGATTATTACACTTTATTTTGCTGAAATTATGAGATGAGAGTTTCTCACTCACTCAGCAAGGGGACGACTGTACTGCTTATGTATCTCCTTACACGCATGCAATTTAACGTCACCGCGTATGTTCTATACATATGTAGCATACCTATCCACCCATAGTATCCATTTGGAATTATGCGAGTTTAGCATTTATAAAATTGATGAAATTGTTGTATTTTCAAATACGACAAATTTCAAGGCAAAGGGTTTTTTTGTTCTTCACTGTTATGTGTTCTTTGGGAGGTTATATAACGATTTGCGAAAGGTTTTGGCAAACAAAAGCTTTTCTATTAATCGTTTCAAAATTCACAAGAAGTATCGTCAAATGCGGAAGATTCGGTCATGCAGTGTTTAAGAGGTCTCCAGCTTCATCTTATATGTTAGGGGAGTTTCTTAATCGCAGAGCGGATGGCCGATGAATAACAAGAGAAATCCAATAACTTTTACACTATACACTATATCGTAACACTGCAATGTTTATATGTGTAGGTATTTAACAATCCAAACTTGTATATTCATGGTCTCGGTAACCTATTTAGAAGCAGACACCTTTCTTTGATGGCCTTTATGAACTTTCCGTGTGGGCGACAGGAAAGAAACACTTTCTGGTTACTAAATGGATTTATTAATGGAAATTTTTGTATGAAATATAGCTCGGCTGTTTGCCCTTCTCTGAAACGTTAGAAAAAAGTAAGCACCACAGAAGATGTATGGTAAATGTTTTGAAGGAAGGAAGCACTTCGTTATTTTTGGCACTCGTTACTTCGTTATTATGCGTGTTGCTCTCACAGTCTCGAGTTGTACATTTATGCCACGGTGGGGTTAAGAAATACAGTACAAACTAACTGGGAGAGAGAGAGCAAAAGAGTTTCTTAACTTCCCCGGTGCCATTTTCCTTTTTATGAATTTTGCGTCTGACATGACTGTTTTATTAAATGAAGAGAGTGTTTTTGTAAAAATATGTTTCCTCGATGCGACTTGCGAAATAAACGTAAAGTGCTGTTTTACTGTAACTCTTTGAAATTTGTACCTGTGCGTGCACTGTTCAAGCAGAGAGTTGTATCGTATGCTTTTGTGCCAGAGTGCTGGTGCAAATTCATTACTTTTTCGTTAAGTGGATTACATCTGTTAGAAATTCAACCAGTGATGAAGAATAAAAAAGAAAAGTCGCAGAGGCAGGGCATGTGCAGAGGTGTATTTGAAAACGCGGTCTCGGATTAAATGAGTGCTCTGCATATAAACTTTTATATACCTACATAGTTTGTGATGTATTACAAACATGCCTATATTTATAAAATATTATACCACTGAACTACTCCGTTCTGAACACTTGTTCCTAAACGCTTTTATAATATGCGGAAAAGGTTTTTGTGTGCTATCAACACGAATGAAAATTTGACTGCTGCGCGTGAAATAAGCCCCGAGTCTGGGCTGATCTCGTGGGGATTCCAACATAATTGAAAATTTAAGCTGGAAAGATCATTTCATATGTGTATTCGACTCGCCCAGCAAAAATACATATCCACACTTTTATCTTCCTGTTTTTTATTTCTAGTAGCTAACTTATATGTCTGTCCAGATATGTGCCTCGAAGACTAATACGAAGACTAAGTACTGAATGGTGCGCATTCTTAATATGATACACACTATTGCATCCTATTATTTCATACCATACAATAAAATGGTATTATTGTACAAAAACGTATGCTCATGCCACTGCACTGCAGATGATAGTGTTTTGAAGAAGTTTTAAAGAAAAACGAAACTGGAACGAACTTATTTCATTGTGCCTGACTGGAGACATAAGTAGTTCAATATAAATCTGAAGTGGGTGGCACACTATCTTCCATCACCGCGAAATTGGTGTAATAAGAAAAACGCGATGCTGTTGTAGAACATGCTTTTTGACGATGATGGGCGACTCGCTGAGTGAGTAAGAGTGAGTAAAGCGGTTGTAATTCCAACGTTTTTCATCGTTTAATGCCCTTCTCCTCATTTCTAGCTTGCAATATAACGCGTCGTTTACATTTAATGTTGATAGGTTTTCGCTTTGGAGGTTGAGCCCCTGCTGTGCCTTGCAAATTTACCTCCGAAACGAAACTCGTTCCGTTTACGGCTGCTATATATGAAGTGAGAAAGATTCACATTGTTGCTGGCAGTACTTGTTTAATACTCAACTCTTTGGTTTCATATGATCAAGTAGTTAAGATACTAGACTTTCTGAATGCATGCGTAAAACATGTATTGATAACATAAACCTTTATAAAACTACTTCGTTTGGGACATCTTCCCAGAACTCACGCTTCCTCCCAATATCATCCGTAATACGTATTCGGTTTGATGTGTTATGGTTATCTCATTTTCCGACGATTTTTCCACTTCTATTCCTTTTTTACGAAAAAAAACATCATTTAAATTTTTTGTATTTTATTATGTAAGCTGGCAACATGTCAGTTGCATGATCACACAAGTTTTTTACTCCTTAGTTTTTTACATGTGCATTGGATTCGAGAGGTTGGGATAAGGTTGGCAGCCAGGGAAAAAAAGTTTATGGTTTTGGGAGGATTTTTAAGGTTTTAGTTGTTTGGACAAACTAGGCAAGTATCAAAGACTGTGAGGTCGGGTATAATAATCTAAGAGAAGTGTGTAAACGACAAGTGGTTTGTTCAACTCATTCACGGTGTTTTCTTCTCTTTCTCTGTGCCTGCGATGCATACAAGTTGGTACGTTGAGTCGTTAAGTGTTTTCAACCATATTCCTCAGAGGTGGACAGATGGAAACCTTATTACGTGTTAAAAGTTTATAAGAATTGCAAACACCACACTGGTTAAATTGCCGTTGCATGAAAATCTTCCCACCAGTCAAATGTGTTTTTTGAGCTCATGCACTCGCGTAATGCAGGGAAATCATCCTTTTGTTTCCTCAAGCCAAGGCGAACAACTGCGAGCATCTGCAGAGCTTATGAACGAAAAACGTTTAACGAAATCAAATATTTTCTTCGTCAACGAGATGCGCTATACAACCCGATCATTAACATCACACCAAGGCAAGGTATTTGCAGATGTGAAGTCATTCATACCAACTCCACACATTATTGTGTACATTGTTGTCGAAGACACCACATTAGCTATACATTCACATTCAGTGTTCGCGCATATCATTCCTACACTTTGTGCACGGTAGGCAGAAGTCGACGAAATGAGAAGGCGTGGATGAGCCCATCCATTTCCCGTATGAGAATAGGTATACACTATATGTGCAGGGTTTTTCCCTTTTGCTAATTGTTTTCATGATAATTACTCCGCATTAATTAGAATAAATTGTTTTCAGTAAATGAACGATGGGGGAGATATGCAAAGGCAGGGTAAAAAATGGATAGGCTCCTCGTCGTCACAGACCTATTTCATGCCGTTTGCCATTGAAACTGTTGAAGATAGATGAATGATGCACATCGGTTGCGCAACTGATATTTTAAACTCCTGCTGCGCCACCGCATACACAAAACATGAAGGAATTTCTTTCTTCTCCAACAGATTGTCCGTATATTGTGTATTGCACAGCCAATGCTTGAGTTCAGCTGGTTTTTTCTCTCTCTCTTCTTGTTTGACTCCCATTTGTTTCACTCCTTTTGATACGCACATTTCACGTTAGTTTTTCGTCTTATGTAAACGAATTAAACGTTAAATGGCATACCTCAGGTTGGCTTTGTGTGTATGTAGATATAGTTTGCAAGAGTGACGACAGGCGCTTTTCAAACTCAGCAGACCTTTTCAAAGCAGTTTGCGCTTGGATTTTTAAAATGAATGCTGCAGTGAAACTCTCTGGGCTGAATTGAAAGGGATGTTTTATTAT
Source organism: Alloscopus bannaensis (assembly GCA_027743745.1). Lineage (NCBI taxonomy): Eukaryota > Metazoa > Arthropoda > Collembola > Entomobryomorpha > Entomobryidae > Alloscopus > Alloscopus bannaensis. Next base: position 9,137 of record JAHZMW010001095.1, on the reverse strand, counting down.
CTTTCGTTTTCCACTGAAAGGATTTAGGAATTTCATTGTTTTTCTGGAAGAATTTTGGTGTAGTCAAAGTCGAGCTTCACCGCATAATAATATGATGATGTCTAAAAGGATTTATGCAAATGTCCATAGTTATGGCAGAGAGTTCCCCTATGGTCATTAAAGCACAATCAATACACCAATATTTTATGGTCACAGCTTGCCCACTTTGTTATTACTACCCATCCGTCGGACTGAACCACTTCTCTACCAGTCACCACCACCACACACAAATACATTGTCGCTTAAAAATGCATGGCTGCTATGACGGGGGATTCTGGGAGTCGGTGGTAGTCCACCATTCAGAGTATTCTTTCTCTGATGTGAGGTAATGGAATAACAATGTAGCCTTGCATTCGCGCATTTATCTCCCCGTACAGGACTCTTGCACGGAATGAGAAAAGCTGTTGGTTCGTTTAAGCAGAGACCATTTTTACAATTTGTGATTTGGTAGAGGTTAATATATTATTATAAAGCTCATATGAAAATTTCAGGAAGGACAATTTCAAAGTTAAGAGCCGCACAGAGTGAGAGCCCAGCTTCTACGATCAACTTGTTTCTATTCCCTGGTTTTTTCTCAGTTAAAAAGTCGAGATATTAAACAGAAGCCCTTAACATTGTTTGCATGCGAGCGTAAAAAGTTTTAGGTTATATGGAGAGAGAGAAGCAAGTGAATGGATTATGCAAACAGCTTTTTGGTGAGGCTCATTCCATTAAAAGAGAAAGTGTTTAGTCGGTTCATAGAAATCAGCGGAACTTGTAACTTATATTATATACCACACTAAAAACTGACGGTGATGGTAATAGCTGTCCTTCTGCGAGAGGGGGAAGAGATTACGTACTAGTAAATAATCCGTTCATACTCTATTCAGCATGCTGTGTAGTATTCTACTAGCCCGCAGGAGTTAACGCACATGATGTTGCTCTCAGAGACAGGAGGAAATAATAGAAAGTGTGTGGAAGTTCTACGGAGTTTTATTAAATACTCGCCACGTTGATTTGTTATCTGTACATTATTTTTTACACCTCTCTGATTAGGCTATCTGCATTGTAATAATAATGAAGCCTGATAAAATTCAATCGTGCAGCATCAAGGTGCTTTACGGAGGTATTATGCAGTTCTTTTAATAATGTACTGGTTGACATGCAAAAGTTTTAAGAATAACACAGGTTAGCATAAGGTGGGAATAAGTACCAACTTTTACTTTCGAATGCACATCATAAACTTTGTAAGGTAAATTGGGAATGTATGCACCAAATTCATTTTTCCATTAGTTTGCAATGGGACGTCTACCAGATTCAAGAAATTAGAATGCAACGAACTATGTTTCGTAGCATATGAGCTGTCAGTCACCTTATGGAACATATACCTACATTGGGTGCACACTGCAATGCGAAATGATTCTTCGACGCAAAGATTGTGTACCTATGTATTTCTTCATTGTCAATGCAGCCAGTGTAGTCCGATTTTCTTCGTGCTTTTCTGCCCCGAATATGAATTTGCATTCACAGTTCAGTATGGACCGCATATTTTACTGGTTGCATATTGCATACATTACAAATGCGGATTGTCCCTTTCTACTTACATGTTCAAGTATCTATGATCATCCATCCTGTGAAAGTGAATGCGACACAAGAAAGTCCATTCTCAATGTACGTATACGTTACAGAAGGAATGGGTATTTTTCTTTGAAAAAAGTGTTAGCTCTGAAAATATGCCCTTTCCTCTCAATAACCTTTACGAGGCGATGAACATCACACTTTATATCACTCCGTCTCATTTTCGAGAAAAAAGTTTTTTTTTCCACAAAGATAGACAGCCACGTATAAGAAACAAAAGAACATCTAACTTCAATTACTGTAGCACACTCTCGGGTTTCATCGTCGAAGGCACTTTTTGATCCCACAAAAAAGGGCCTCCGCAAAACCAGTCTATCGGAATTTTCTCTCTAACTCTGTAGCTTTAGAAAACGGGGAAACTTTTTTTTTGTCTCGCGGACATATGTATTCAGTATTTGTTCACTTTTTGGCGTGTGTATGTATATCCCTTCAAATTACAGCGGAGCATCATTGGATTGGATTGGAAACGGGAGATCTTTATTCCACTCATTGTCAGTTCTCCTCAAGAGATAAGCTAACTCACAGTGGATTATGAGAAAGCATTTACCCTACTTTGTTGTACATTATACGAACACATGCACGAAGGCCTGCTGCGTCTTGTGGTGGAGCACACAAGTATTTCTTTTTGGTCCTTAAGAAAATCGCCAAGATCTCTCTATCCCTGGCCCTACTTTCTTTTGAGATGGTTAGCCAAACATAGAGGCCCGTAAAGAGGAGACAAACGAAACCAAACCGCAGTAAACACGGAGAGAATATATATCCCGTATTGTATGAGAGTCGAGTGGTGTGAGTTAGTGAATGAGTGTTTACGTTAAAAAAGAAAATGTCTTCACTCGTAGAGTGTAGATTACCCGGAAAAACTATCACAAAGTTTTTGGAGAATTCCACCAGACGTTGATCTCATTGTCTTTAAGTTTCTTTCAGTTGGAAAAAGACACATACGTTTTGTACATAAAGTGAAGCAGATCGAGCAAAAGACAAAGGGGAAATGCTACAAGGTAACCGCACATGCGCGGTGTTGACTTCAAAGTGATTTTGATTTCCTAAATCAAACCATAAGCAATGCTTAAACAATTTGTGCTGAAACTTATCAGTTTATAGATTTATGATGTAGTAATTTACAATCGAGATTTTGTCTGATTTTGCTGAACTTTTGCAGTTTGGGTTATCTCTCGCTTTAATTGCATATCTCAATGTACGCCTGCGCGTCTATCGGCGCATTATGAAGGGCCAAGATTTGAATTTTCAAAATGAGAGCGTCTAAGGCAATTGTTTTCCACACGTTTTTGTTGCTATAAAGTCAAGTTTGCGTTAGCTTTTGCACGGTTACCTTGTGAGGTGGACCAAATAGAGTTGACTTCTTTAACCTTTTCCACCGGATAGGCATGACATGGGATAGAAACTTGTGCGGGAAAGAATGTGAGGTCTCCAGTGAAGGAGTGGAAAGTGAGAGGACTAAGTTTTGAAAACAACGGAGAGTTGTAAATTGTAATTCGTTTGCTTTCTAAACCTTCTACTTATAGGTAGGATTTAATGTATGGCCTGGGTTGTAAAGAAACGATGTTGTTATCCAAGTTACTGTCTTGAAAGCACTTGCCAAATATAGCGAGCCCGCACGTACCTACACGCAACTTCCTCCACTGACTGTCGTCATCAGTACGTTTAGAACATGCTGCTGCAGTTCGGTTTCACTCACTTTGAGTTTTTAGATACCTAGATCCACTATTTGGTATGGTGTCAGCTTTACACATTCAAGTCAAGCCTCCCTGTGACTCAATCACTTGTCATGTCCGGTTGTACATGAACTCCCAAACACGTTGAATCTTATTGCAGCACAGTAATGTGTCCGCTCTTTTTCGACTCAACTTGGATGGCTTCTTGTTGAGTTGAAAACTTAAGCTGATGTGATGGGAATCTCGTTAAACATGCCAAGGGGCATTGTAAGCCATGAAAAACGCAACTCGAAACTTCATTCAAGGCTTATATCAGTTTCTTAAGAAACTTTTCATTTGTGATTTCACATTATGGATTGAAATCAAAGTACGCAATTAGAAAATGTGCAAAGTGTATTTTTTCGAACGAATAAGGTCCGAAAATGGCAAATTTCTTTGCTTATGTACGCTTTTCATTTTTGACGATGTCTTTAATCAATCCATAGGTAACTCCTTTGATTGTCCCTTTAACTCCTCTCTCTCTCTCTCTCTTTCATTTAGTGCTTTTTTGAACAAAGTCAAAGAAGAGCAATTTCAGCAGACGACATTTCTTGTTTATAAGTGTAGAGGTTCAGTCTGACCTCAGATAGGTAGAGTCTTTTGCTCGACCTTTTGCACATACTTAAAAGGGTGAACAAAAGTGTTACAGACTATTATTATAATTTTGGGTCTTCATCCTCTGAAGGGGCTTTCTCCTCTCTAGACATTTCGTCTGCTTGAAACCACGTACGACCGCAGTTTCGATGAATGAAAAGGCATCAACGAATCCCATGTTTACATAAATATATCTGTATACATTTTCATACAAAAAAGATAATATCCTATCAAATAACTGAAGCCACCTGCGGCAGAAGGGATATTGTTGTAAGTCTATGTGAGTACATATATTCTGAAGTAGGCTCTCTCCTTCTATTGTGAGTACTGCAAAAAAAATACAAAGCGTTTCGCAAAAGATTCTCTTATCTCTTGAATGTGTCCGCTGCTGGCGGTTTGAAAATTAGTGTTTAATCATTTCGAATCTACAAAGTTATAATAACTGCACATGCTGCCGTACAGTGTATAGGTATTCACATTTTAAATGTTTATGTACACACACTCACTTCTTTGTGCTCACTGTGAAAGGATGGCCTGGAGGATTGATTACCGTCGTGTTGCGCATTGTTGATACAAATGTATAGCTTGCCTATCTTTTCTCCCGTGGTACAAATGAGCATGATGGTGCTGTTCCTACGTATGTGCATGTATGTGTTTTATTTTATTTTTTTTATCGTGAGAGCCAGTCCGATCCTTCCTCTCGGGATGCTGAGTTCTCTCAGGATGTGATCAACTTGATTTATGAAATAGTTTATTTGGCTATCCACACAAAATCTTGTTTTATGTATGATGCTCTTAAAAGAAGTAACTAGCACTTTGGGAGATGGATGATTCTCACTTAACTACCTGCGCTTGCATACCTATGCATATATTCACGAGTCCCTCTCTTCCTTACTCTACACGAAATGAATGCACTTGCCTAGGAGAATATTTTTCTTGACTAGTTAGCACTGAAGGGGTAAGTTGGAATGTCGGATTGAAGTGAGTAAAGGACGTTTTTTTGGACCCCGGATGTGGAGCAGTGCAATTTATAAAATTTATTCTTATATGCTATGCGGCACTTATGATCTCATTCAAAAGTCATTACTTGCTTTAGATATTTCTACCATTCAATACTGCCAACAGTTATTGATGAGCGTTTTCCACAAAGAAAGTGATACAAGATATTGGTATGACAAGAGTGGTCAGGTGTATCTCCTGTGATCCAGAGATAAAAAAGACAAGGAGTCTTATGGAAAGGTTCTTTTTATATCTTTATCGTTCTGTTGTGTACAATCAATAGAAGAAAATTCTAATATTTGTGTGGAATACCGAGGTATTCATGTCGTGTCACTTTTCCAGGCTGCGAAACTTTTGTCGAAGCCTACCCATTTTTCTTACATGGCAAATGCCCTCTCATTTGGAGGTAGTGCATATTATTATTCATGGACAGCGAGCTTGAAATAGAGCATCCAACATATCGATTTCCATCACTCATGCATGCCGCTCTCATGGTTCATTGTGATGCTGCCCAAAGAACACCATTCATGGTTAGGCGAGCTATTGAAAATGTGCACGCATCACGAATGTAAGGCATTCTTGAAGCCATTACGTTGCAACAATTTGATCGTCTCTTTCATGCCTTTTGCCACCCTCACTCAACGCTCTCCTAGCGTCGATGTATGCACATGGAAAAATGGTTGGCGCACTGGGAAAAGAATGTGTTGAACTTGCGACAAATATGCCATTTTGTTGAAAACTCATTACCATCCAGCCTATTACGTGTCTTTGGGAGCGCATTTGTAACGAAAGTTTAATGAGAAAAGACTCCGGTTTACTTCCATCCCCACTTCTTTTAAAGAAACTTGCTAGATTCAGGCATACAAGGTTTCAGCTGCAGGCACGGCTATACATAAATGTTTACGGGTAAGTCAAAACGGTTCTGGAAGACCAGAGAAAGGAACTTGAATGCGTAGGTACATTGAAAATGACTAATGATCATGCTAGAAAAACCGACTCAAACACTTCTCCATGTCGTTTTATTAAAAACGCACCACACACTATTTTTTTTGTTAGCCCGATATTTTCAGTTTATATGGAGGAATGGGGCCCGATTTGGCATGTGAGTAAAAAACGATGGAACGCAAGACTGCTTTTAGGCTTTAGTAGGAGAAAAGCAAGTTGACAAAGCATCTACCAATTTCGACTTATTGGATTTTGAGGTAATGTGTTCTGGTACAGGAAATGAAAGTTGATGCATAAACAAATGATTTAGGAAGCCAGCGAAAACACTCTCATTCTTAAAAGTTATTGTATATCAGATTTTGAGGGAAGTACAGCACATCCCCGTACTATCTCTTAGGAAAGCTCATTCATATTTCAACTTGTCGTTGCGTATGTATAATCGCGAAGGGAATAAAGCCAGAAAGAAATGCAATTTTGATGGAGAACATGAAATAGGAGTGTAAAAGTAGGGAATTTCTATTTTGTAAATTACGTTGATAATGTCAAACCCTTGTGGAACGACTTGATGGCGATATTATTATTGGTATGTATGAAGTCATTTTTAGAGTTTCAGTATTACGTATATTCTCTTATCTGAGGGACATTTCGCAATGATCCCAGTATAGAGAAGGGAATAATGCATAAATGTCGCAGAAGGAACGTTTGGAAATTTGAGTTATACCTGAGTAGTTACCTACATGAATATTATATGCAGATATGTGCTCGTCTATCCTGGAATCCTGGCTCATTTTACACAGTCGAAGTGTGTGTGCGCTCACATCAGCGGAACATTAAAGGAGTCAGAGCGTGTTTTAAACCACGCACTAACCAAAACAATCTAATTTCGTGAATAATGGAAAAATATACATAAAAGCGAATGTTCGTTGTAAACAGGCGAGTGATATGATACACAGGAACAAGGAGAAACACACTGAGAAGGAAGGAGAGAGAAAAGAAAAAAACTACAATTCTCTCCGTTTTGTGATGGCAGTAAAGGGTATTAAGGTAGACTGGAAAAATATGGGACTCATTCAAGTGAGACGATAACGATGGGATGCCAGGGAAAGAGGAAGAGTGAGTGATTTAGCACTTTGGTCAGGATGTGTGGTTTGCTCACTCATGGTACATCTATTATTACGTACATATAAGGATTTGTTCAGGTAGCGGAGAGAACAAGGAAAACGAGAAGGAAAAAAAAGAGACGCGAAGCTAGTTTTTTCGTCGTCCGCTCTCTTTTCTTGAGACGAAAAGGCGGTGTGATATGATGATCACACAGGGAATAGTGTTTAACTTGCAATTTTCTTTTCAAACTACAACTGGACATTATTTTACAGTTGCTCTCTCTCTCTCGACATTGTTTCAAAGGGGTTTAGATTTTTCTGGGAGAATTTCTTTTTGTCATAAAAAGGGGCAAAGTTTTTTATGGATTTTTTAGAACACCAGGTAAAACGACGAGGGTACTACGCAACGGTAGACAACAACGAAATGTTTTGTTTTTTCCCGAAAACGTTGGTTGTGGCAGGCGTGCTAGATTTTTACGGAGGAAACGGCAGAGTTTACAGGAAAAATGTAATATATAATGCTAATATGTGGTTGTCAAACTGTATACTCATGTGCAGATGCGTTCCAACAAAAAAAAACCGGAGGAACGCGAGAAGAACATTTGAAAAGGATGAAGATGCAAGAGATGGCACATTATTTTAGATAAATATTCCTGGATGCATATAGCTACGTATGAGTAGAGAGAGGGAAGTGGTAAGTTAACAAAACCAATTTCACCTGGTGGCCTTCTTCGATATCTCATTTCCCGACAAAACAGGAGCAAGTTTAAACTGATTGAGAATTGAGTTTGAGTCAATGCACAGTGTTTGGTCTCCCCAGTATGAGAGCAAACGCCACAAAAGAGACTTTTCGAATCAAGTGAGGCGAGTCGAAAGAAAGGAGTTGGTCACATTGATTGCCATGTTGTTGTGGCTCAAAACGTATGTTGAGCTTTACAATTTTTATTTGGTTACAATTGGCCTTACACGCTCTCTCCCGCTCCTTTAATACATGACATGGCTTCGTCTCTTGCCCTTTTGTTCCTTCTTGTTTTCAGGTGTGATTTGATGGGCAAACCATGTTTTCGAGCTGGCACTCATGTTCGCTCCGTCGTGAGTAAGCTATAAAAGTTTACGTCTCGTTGAGAATTCGAAAAAGTATGCAATCAATAATGGACGAGGATGTGACCAACGTGGGCATATTACTCTGCACACAACTTCTTAAAACGATGAGGAAACCTCATGCTATATTGCACAGAAAGAGAGAGAGAAAGAGGCTATTTAGCTTTTCACAAGTTTCACATTTCATGATAAGGTGAAGAAGACGAAGGCGGATTCCATGTCTTGGGACCGTGCTATTTTTTCTTTACATGTTTCACTCACACAATGAGGAAAAAAAGGAGAGTACGAGGCGAGAATGAAGTCGGTCGACAAAGGACACGAGGATCACCGTACGTTTCTAGCATTATACAGGGAGTTAGTTACATTGTGTTTTAACGCGGTTCCTACAGTGAGTGGCACGCCGATTTTATGACTTTATTGATCTCTTTCTTTTTACTCATCTGTACGTACCATGAGGTCATTTCAGGGAATGATTCATTCAATCTCTGGGAGTAGTAGAGGAGTTTGCGAAAAAAATGCACATTGTATGTGACTTGACTCTCTTTCCGCCTTTTTCTCGGGGATATGTTATTATCAAAAAACTTTTTCAGTTGTCTTTTGTCTAACTGCTCACAGTTTGGACAAAATACACAGGATTCACCTACTTTTGGCCAACTTGGAAGTCGAAAATTGAAGTGCAAGAGGAGAAAAAAATTGAATACTTTTTTGGAGGACATATAGCTAGCTATTACTCGGAACAAGTGGCCTACCTCTCTTCAGTATTGGTAATTTTCCTTACCTCAGGTGGGCGTCTTGATCTAGTGCCCTTAATGACAGTTTAATAACCTATCATGTCTCCCCACTCGCACTCCTCTCACTTTTCCCTGTCAATTCCCATTTAAGCGAGCACACGCCGAGCATAATGATTGTGTGTCTGCGTGTGGTGATCTACTGTTGTTGTTGGGAGCTTTCAAGTGACGTTTGCGAAACGACTATCCTCTCGTTTAATGGCACTGTCACAGTATTCAATTGGAAATGAATAACTTCTCTC
>JAHZMW010001094.1:0-13810 GCA_027743745.1 Alloscopus bannaensis | reverse complement strand
CACAGGTCGAGAGCAAAACATTCGGATTCGGGTGGTGAGGCACCAGCAGCAGCAACCTCCGCAACAAAGACGGGTTGTTCATTCCTGGGTCATGTGATGACGATGATGATTACTATCGTCAGCGTGTTGATCATGTTGCGAATTGAGATTTTTTGTCGATTGTAACGCAATGACTGAAACCGTAATTGTAGAGAGCCAAAACTTTCAAAGTAGACATATCGCCCCCTCCCTCAAAAGACAAAGTATGGAAGTTGAACACATGAACTGCTAATTGAGATATTTGAACTCAGGCAAGGAAATCAATGTCTTTTAACGGAAATTTATATGGGGTTTTCTTTGCAAAGAGTTTTTGTTTTTGATTTTGGGGTGGTGCATATTGTGTGTGTGTGCAGTGTGAAATTGCATAAAATGATGATGGTTTCGATTATTCTCGGCCTTTTGGCGGGCATCAAAATGTGCTTGAGAATGAAACACTGTCGTAAATTCGCTCATGTAACAAGATTTGTAGTGTTTTATAACGAATGCGTGTTGGAAATGTAATCTAATATATTGCGATTGCGAATTGTGACCTGCTGGGATACTAAAAGTTGTGTGTGATTTATTGTCGCTACGTTGTGTATCTATTTTTAATTATACAAGTCTGTTGACTTTGTGCATTTGCAGATTAGCGAAAGATGTTCAACCAAGTGCAAATGTATCTGATGTGGGAGCTGGCGTCTTCGATCACTTTCGCACTGAACATGGACCACACTACACTTTTTTTGTCAACAACGTTTTCACGCGTCCCCTCTCTTCTTCGTCGTAAAAAATGGACCGCTGCGTGGTGGGAGAGCTACAGTTGCGGATAATATAATGAAAGTGTTAAACATTGTGATAACATTCCTAAGGGTTTACCTGAACAAGTCTTTTCTAATGCAGAAGTGTTTATGGGTTACGTTTTTAGAGAACTTTGTTTATAAAAATGTCGTTTGTAACGAGTTGTAGGAGACGAAGAGTGACAACAAAACAGAGAGCAGCAGAATACATAAAATTTATTGTGCTGTAAATGTAAAAAAACAGTTCCTACACAGAGCGTGACATCGATTCGCGCATTTGCACAGCCGTAAATTTGTATGCAAAATGCTTTTTCGTTTTAGCGCATGCATTTATATATAGTTATTTATTGAAACAAGAATTCCGTGTTTGAAACTTGGAGATTAATGCAAATAAAGTAAAATCAGCGTACACATGAGAATTTATCTTCAGTGATGGGCTCTCCGTTACTTTGCGTTAATTTTGAATAATGTCATCAGTTTGTATTTTATACACAATTAGTGTTTTAAGTTCGCAATTCAAGGTAGAATTAGTAAAAATCATTAGTTTCTTTTTAACCAAGAGCAGATTTATTGGCTTCAATCTACGGAAGTTTTTTCTATCTAATTTAATATATGAGCTGATGTCGTACGATCATTTCACAAAGTTTAGTATTCTACTCCACTCTAAAAATGCGCGTCAAGACTGCGGTTTGTTGGATGGATTGTGGATTGTTGTTCAGCCACAAAACTTTGTCGTGTTGTAGCATGCAAAGAATTTTGATAATCCAAGTGGCCAGTATTTAAGGTCGTACATCCTTGCTGGTGACCATTCATAGTGGAACGGATTTAGGAAGAGGAATTAATGATACCACACGTTTATACTCACCAAAGTATATTATATGAGATTCTGACTTGCCAAAAACAGACAGAATTCCCCCTCGGACTTTACGAAGACGACAGTTTTATTGCGAAAACGTAATAAAATGCTTTCACTGGGACGTGTTCTCAGCAGGGAGGACACAAAATGAACATTTTATTACCTTCACAGTTTCCAATCGCTATTGAGCACGGAGACGAAAATGCAAAAATATGCAATTACGGCACATGTCACCCAGTCCACTTGTCGCGTGTCGTTGTGCAATGGAGTGAAAGTTGAAGCCTCAGGTAGGCTCATTAATTGAATGGCGCAACAAGCGATGAGTTGTTTCTAGACTACTTGCAACTCACACGATCCAGGTTTCAATCCTTCTTTGGACTTCTCGCTGACTGGAGGAGCCAAAAAAGTAAGCCACTGCAGACTAGAGAATGGGCTGTTTTAATATCCTCCCTAGCAGTTCAGTGCAGTCCCCTGCTGACATTCCTCCACAAAGTGGGAATGCCATGGTCAGAAAGTCAATCCAAATGAAAATCTCGAAGAATCATTTCAAACGTTGGATATTTGATGAGAATTTGTCTATGGACTTTTGTAAAAACAGTAGTTTGCACGGATTGAAATACATTGGAGAGAGAAAGCAGCATTTTGTGGAAAGGTAGATAAAAAACGCCACTTTGTTCAGTGAATAATACGCGTTTCTAGTAAATTGTCAGGCAATTACATATATCATTTTTACCTGTTGAGGATGTTTTGGAGCATTGCTTTCACCATCGGGCTTGTTGTCGCCTGCATCATGATAAGTGACGTGTGGAGAAAGTACAAGAACAACTCGGTGATTATCACGTTCGCCCCGTACGAAACCAAAATTGAGGAACTGCCCTTCCCAGCCTTGACGATTTGCAATATGAACAAGGTTTTGAAATCAAAGGCGATGAAAATTTTAAGGTAAATTTATATCTAAACATAACTTGTATCAATTATATATATGTAAGCGTTCACAACTTTCCCGTTTGGCAGTGAGGCGCAAGGTTTTGCAGGTCCGGCTCGCCAACAATTAGCGTTGGAAAATCTATACTATCTCAATCATGTCTGCTCCACCTCGAACAGTTTCACTAGCACTTTCAACTACTCCTCCGACAGAGGGAAAATAGACACGATTGTGCTGAACTACGCTAACAAAAACCAAAAGAGCTACGACGGAGGGAAGGAGGATTTGTGGAAGTTCTTCAAGGAAGCTAGCCCTCTTTGTAGTGACATGATCCTCAAGTGTATTTGGGAGAAGGAGGTGAAGGACTGCTCGGAAATTTTTACGCCTTTGGAAACGGATAATGGGAAGTGCTGCACTTTTAATATGGTTCCTCCCTCAATTCTCCATCGTTTCAAGTACATCCTCTTTTCCAAGATGTTAACCTGTTAATTTTTTCAAATAAACTATATAATCTGCTAATTTCATTAATTATACTTTTTAATTTCGAAGTATGACTGGAATAAGAGAAGACCCGACGGTGGCAGACAATTGGGAATGGGATGGAGAAAGTCTGATTAAAAGCAAGAGAAAGTACACAAACTCATATCCCGATTTTCCAAGGCGTCAAAAGATCCCTGGTCAATCATTTGGATTATCCATACTGTTAAATCCTGTAAGATTTATACAGAGAGAAATCAATTGGCCATCTTATCAGTAAAAGCGTATTCAATGATTTTTTTTCTATTTTGTAGGGATTGGAAGAATATTTTTGTACAACATCCGATTCGCATGGATTCAGGGTAACTTGAGACCACGTTTAAATCTGGCTTGATTAATCTTGGATTTTTGTTACAACTTTCAATGATTTTGTGTACGTAGCTAACGGTTCACTTTCCAATTGATGTACCTCACATAACCGATTTTGGGTTGGCCATTCGTCCAAACTCAGAAGTATTTGTAAATGTTCGCCCGGAACTTACTATTGCTGACAAAGCGACAATTGGAGACTTTCCTGCGGTAAGTGACTCTCTACCATTGTTTCCATTCAATTACCTTTTAGTTTTACAAAAATGTTGAACTGGAATATTCCTTTTGTAGGAACAAAGAGAATGCTATTTCAACGGAGAAATGGAACTCGGCTACTACAACTTTTACACTGCTAAAAATTGTATTGACGAGTGCCTTGCAAATCTAACGGTTCAGGAGTGTAATTGTAGGCGTCACTACCAACCTGGAGAGGATTCAAAACCATTATGTGGACCGAAGCAGTTTCATTGTGCTTCCAACATTAAACGTTAGCTTCCTGTGCATTTATTTTTTAAACTCAAAATACGAATTTAATTACTTATTTTGCATGTTGAATTAGGAAAGTTTGCTGGGGCTTTCAAAACCAAGTGCGAAGTATGCATTCCAACTTGCACCGAAGTTACTTACCACACGGAAACAACATACACTCCTTTACAAAGCTCAGATATTCTTTGGATTGATAACGATAATACGGTGGCTGATTGGTAAGACATGTACATTTACACGTGTAAATGTATGTAGAAACTTTCTCTCCTGGTGAAAATGATTTTTTAACTTGAACACAGGGCGAATAAAAATGTATCAATTGTTCACGTCTTTTTTGGGGAAGATTCCACTAACGCAAAGTTGAGAAAAGAGTTGTACGGTATCATTGATTTAATAGGTAAGTATGGAAAAATCTGCACAGCATGAAGCCCTTCAAGTTGCACACGAGCGGTATATATGTATCTACTCATATATATATATACCTATTTTTTAAAATAATTATTACACTTGGTTTTTATTGCAGCCAATTTTGGTGGTCTCATGGGGCTATGCTTAGGTAACTTTAATCTGTTCTGGTGACTTTGGGGCACGTGTTGCCTCCACATGAAAAACTTACAACAGTCTCACAAAAAGCTATGTTTGAAGTAACATAATTTTTTATTGAATTCCAGGTTTTAGTGGACTAAGCCTCATCGAAGTAATATATTTTCTAACTCTTCGAGCCTGGTGTCGAGCAAGACGGAAAGGAAAGAAATCCTCAGATGTCAATATTCAGGGTCACGTCCGCACCACAACATGCAGACGGAAATCCTCCAATGGCAAAACACTGAATCGGACAGACACGACGACGGAGTTAATCGACAATGAGACTGGGAATGACGCGGATGGCAACAATTTTTACTTTGAAATGCCCTCTGTGTCACCAGACATGTACCGAGGTCGACACAACAGCTTTCCAGGTTCCCAACAAAAAATCTCGTGGAAGAAGGAGAAGGCAATTGATGGCTTCATTAACACATTTACTGGAGGATTACGAAAAGGCGGTGGAATTACTAGGAAGAATCGTTTCGTAAAGAATGTCGACTCGCAGGGTTAACGGAGTTGATGTAAATTGTCCCTTAAATAATACGATGAGAGTTTTGAACATAATGAAAGCAGTCTCAGAAGCGTAACCATTTATTGCTACTCCACAAACTATAATTTTTGTACGAAATCCTGTTTCAACTACTGTTTTTGGTGTAATGATTTTATGTACAATATTCAGTCATATTTTTAACGATGTTTAATATTTATATACAGCAAGCTGTATGCAATGATTGTTGAGTAGCTTTATACCAAATCCCACCTTGCCTGTTTCAAAAATGTTTTTATTATTGCGGCATCTTGTGGAAGTGAGATTGAAGAGTACAGAATATCTCATAGTCATGCAAGCAGTATGCAATGATTGTTGAGTAGCTTTATACCAAATCCCACCTTGCCTGTTTCAAAAATGTTTTTATTATTGCGGCATCTTGTGGAAGTGAGATTGAAGAGTACAGAATATCTCAAAATTTAGTCAGACACAATTCTTCATGGGGTTTTCCTTCTCATCATTATTATGAGGTTGCGGCAACTTGTGTCGTGTCAGCGTTTTCGGTGATGGTATTGAACAAAGACTTCTTGACACATTGTGGTCTACAAATTCTGCCAGAATCCAGAAATGTCAAATACATATACCGCCAAACGTGTGCATAATTAGAAGGTTCTGTCAGTCAGTGAATACGTTTTAAGCATAGTCAATTAGTATTTGCAACTCAAAGGAAATACTGGAAACATTTAAATTTTAGCATTTATAAAATAAAGACCAGTCAAAACAAGTTTTCAGAAAAAGGTCAATCAATCAATAACAAAGAACAAGGTGAGTAAGAAAGGATACATATTCCACATATATGTTTAAAATTTCTTTATAGCCTTGAGTTTTATCATTAGGATACTTAGATACCTACGTACAATAGGTTGGTTAATGTGTGTACATATAATTAATAATTGCAATATCATTATACGCATCATATTGTAACAGGAACATAAAATCTAAATCTTTTTAGCAAGCCACTGAAACGGAGCTGCAACGGTAACCAATATTCGAACAAACTCCTCCACCGAAGAAAGCCTCTCGTTGTTAGTCTTGTGACTTAAGTACATCAAAAATGCTATGCGAGTTATTGGAAATTGTTTTAAAACTATTATTTTTACCCATACGTCTCATTATCTCGAGCGTATGCTGCTGTGTTCAATTGACGTGTTGTTGCTGTTGTTCTGAATAAAATCAAGCCAAAAAGTTGAGAATACTGGAGCGCATTACTTGTGAACACATTATTAATCTGCGTCAGCACAGCAAAAGTCATGAAAAACTTTGGTGTTGGAGTTTTCGTGCCTTCGTGGCTAGAGCAGGTTAAAAATCTGTTGTACATTTTCATTCTTTGATATTTTTCCACCGACTACAGTTAAAGTTTAACTTGCATGAATTTTGTACAGTATAACTTTTTAAGCCAACGACTGTTTGCGACACAAGGCAAATTGTTATTCACAGTGCCAAATGTGGCCTACCGAAATCGTGCGGTTATGAAACACAGCTTTCTGCCTCGAATTTCAAGGATATTTGAAGGAATTCCCAAATTGAAAGAGGAAACACGGACTATTTTTTTGCGAAAATTTATTACTAGGTATTCCTCTGCCGATTATGTGTATTGCCATTGAAGCAACAAACTTATATTCCAAATTCTCCAATTTCACTTGTCGACAATCAGATTTTACGTGAGCAGAGCCTAAAATGAAAGCCAACGTCTTCTACTTTTGCATTTTAATTTATGCAGGCCTTACATTCCATCCAGCTATCCGGGGAAATGAAAGACAATCTATCTTTGGACTAAACGATTATCTCGCATCGAACAAACTTCCTGTACGTAATTATAAAAACAGAAGTACAGTAAAAAATTCTAAAATTAAAAACAGAAGTACTGTTTCTTCGCATATTCAATATTTGCGAAGTAGAGATTCATAAGTATAATACACAAAAGCAATGATTGGTTAATTTTAAAACGCCATATTTTAAAATCTTTTAGGGAGTTGCGCCTGTTTCCATTCAATCAAGGTGTTCTACCGGGTTTTATTGGGATGAGGCGCAGCAAATTTGTCGAAGGAGACAAAACGCGTTTAACAATTACTAAAATATTTACAACATTATTCCAGTGTAAAATAAACCAAAAATGCCGCAGGCCTAAATATGATAAAAATTCATGTGTCATACCTGCATTAATCATATTCCTGCGTCATCACTTCTGTAAGATTACCATAAAATTATCAAAATTCAATACAGTAATTCATGGGAAAAACTACGCATTTCATCGGAACGGAAGCGATATGAAAACGCAGGAATGTGTACAATCTATGTATGTGCTCATATTTATTAACACGGCTTTTTATCAGATTTGCTTTCATAAAATGACGAATTCATAAAAATCGCAGAAGATGAACTTATGAGTAACATTATGTGGTTTTAGAAATTACGGATAACGAAGACTTGTGAATTTGTGACAAATCCACATGAATCATGGATGAGATTTAATACGCCAGAAAATTAGTGGCCCTCATGCAGTAGTATAAATGAAACACAATTCTGTGGCATATGTACGATTCAGCATATTTAGTGGCTCTCCACATCCACCCGTGTCAAATAATGTCGGTCGGTTGTGGCTAAAAGATCGCAGCACGGATAATTTCACTCCAAACAACTACATACGCACAATTCTGAAAGTGTGATGCTTTTGATTTTGACCAATGCGTTGATGTCTTCAGTATATAAACTGGAGACGTACCCATGTCTGAAAGGAGTTCCAGAAACCTGTTATTTTTGATACTGTACGTTTGGTGATTTTCATCCGGTTTTTGGCAAAAAATGACTTCAAGAAAACTTTGTCTGATTACTCTGCTACTGGTGTCAGTAATGCTGACCCTACAGCCATCCAACTGCAGAGGAAGTTCAAGAGGAAGTTCAAGCTCAAGAACAGGCTCGAGATCAAGGACAAGTTCTGGCTCAAGTTCGACAAATTCAAGAACAAGTTCTGGCTCAAGTTCTGGCTCAAGTTCGGGTACAAATTCATGGACAAATCCGAGTACAGGTTCAAGAACAGGTCCGATTATAAGTACAAGAACAAATTCGTGGACAACTTCGAGACCTCATACAATACCAACGGTAAAACAAAGTACCAAACAGCATCGATTGCAAATCAGGCCTCATTAACTCATTAATTAGTTATTTAAAGTTTGTTGCTGAATTGAGTCGATTCCTCACCGGCAGTCATTGACACCGGAAAATTTAGCTATTCATTTACGACTTCTGTATAACCAGCGCATTTCCACGAAAAATGTTCATTTAGACGTAATTTTTTCTGATTTATCTTTTTATTAAGATGAATTAACTTCATTTACCAGCCAAATTTCCATTATTTTACCGTTACTAAATAAAGAAATGCCAATTAATACCTCAAAAATGAAAAAGCATTAAATGGCATAATTTGGCTCAGATATCGCATTGAAAAAATCACAAAAAAGCATTGGTTTGCTTGGCTCTATTAATTAGTTTTTCACTCGATGCGCATGTGTTTGCAGACTGGACGTGAAAAAATTACATGATTTGTTTAATGTACTTAATAAACTACAAAAATATCACTTGTGTATCTATTGTACAGAATGTTCGAACGATGGTTCCGAAATGCTCCGACAACGAGTACTTTGATCCGCTAGAGAAGAAGTGCAGAAGAAAGCCACGACGATTGCAAGATTACTAAGCATTTTCCAATCATCAATATACGCCAGTAACTTCACAACTAACAATTATGAATTATGATTTAATTATGAAGAACCACCAATTAAAAATATTGTATTTGTTCCAACTCTTTCTATTAAATAAACAAGTGCATTCATAAGAACCGTTTAAACCTTATGATAACATGAGACAAGTTTTCCAGTTTTGGAATATCCAGTTTTGATATTCCATTCTTGTATAATGTGTGCGAAGTAGTTTTCATGCGCATAGAAATAAAACTGATGCTACACGTCATTTCAAAGCATTTACCATGCAACAAATATACGAATGTAAGTAATGTAGACACTCCTCCACTCGGCTGAAAAAAGTATTTCCCGCAGAGCAGAGGCAACGTCTTCGACTGTGCGTTTCACTTTGAGCTTAAAACAAAAACCGCACAACCACAATAATATGAAATGAGAAAAACTCCTTAACATTTCAAAAGCCACCTACGCAATAAAACTCGAAATGTAAATTAGGAAGAAATTGGGCAGGGCTAGAAAGTGAATTTAGGAATTACAATTTGCACATAGTTTTGCCCTGGAGAAGGAAGGAGTTGCGTTATGAAAGCTTGGCGTAATTAATAAACCGTCGTGTCTCCGTTTTTATAATAGTATTGAAATTAAAACATTTTTAATCAGTTTTTAACCTACAGATATTATCAATGCTGTGAGTAGGTTTCATTTATTGCTGATCAGAAACCATCAGAATTATAACAATGGCGCGTTCAGTTTCGTGGATCGCTGTCTTGTTCACCGCTGTGTATGTAGTAAACACTGAAGATGCATCGTCAGTGTCACTGAATCGTTGCTTTGGGTTTAAGGATTATCGGAATGCGGCGAGAAGAGAAGCAACTATTGATATTCCACCATACCTGCTCAACAATAATAAAGACAACTCATCATTACGATTTCGGTACTTCATCTCAAAAACAGGATACATTCTTTAAATACAAATCCCAAATAAGAATCCCATTTTCAGCGGGTTTTAACAGTTCGCAAATCTTTGAACAGTATAGGAGACACCGGTACCGGTCTGGGTTGTAAAGAAGACTCACTTGTGCCATACAATATACAACTTAGCGATCACCAGTCAAATATTGATGTTACAGGTAAAAATTTTATTACCCTGCCACAAGCAAAAGAAGCCAGCCCGTCCAAGGCTCATTTTGCCACGAATGGATACTTCTATGATAATCTCAACTTTTATGCACCTCATCGGTTTTGTATCAAATCGTAAGTAAATATCCATCTTTCTTTCAGTTTAAAATACACAACTGTTGTATTGAATGCATTTATACTATTTTTTAAGCATTTCCAACACAAAATTTGAGCTGCTGTTGTGCCCTGTACGTTGCGACGAGCCAAACTCGATATGCATTCCTAAATGTTGCGGGGTTGACGAAATCCTTCGGTATTTTGTTCGTCAATGCAGAAAACTGAACTCAGAAGAGCCTGCATGGAGACCGGACCTCTATTCAAACACAAGGAACAAACTCAACTACTTCCTTGATGGCGAAACACAAAACCAAACAAAGCATTCGTTAATTCAACTCCATTTTCTCCGACCCAACTTTCACAATTGTAAAGTTCGCTCTGCTGATTCCGACAATGATTATATAAATGAATGGTCTGCGTCGGATGTTCAGCACCCAAAGGACAAATCCATGACTGTGGAAAAGTCTGATGTGCGTCTGGTCAATGTGAATGGCAGGGTGAAACCGTATTTATTCAACCCTTCCTCACGAAAATGGGTCCAAAGCGATGCTGAATTTTGTGTGGATGGCTATTTTGTAAAAGACCCCGTAAATCCAGGGTTGTCGTATCGAGCAAATCCAGAACATCAAGTTATTCTATATTGCCAGGATGTTGAGGAGGAAGATCCTTCCGTGAGTGAAAGTGAATTATTTTTTCCCTATCAGTATCACTTTTCCTAATCATTTTGTAAGAGTCGTTTGAGATAATGAATTGTTCATACAGGTCAGGATCAGGTCCTGGATTTATGCGGTGATTGCTGTTTTCTCCTCCATTTTTCTACTGGCCATCATCATCGTCTACCTTGTTCTTCTGGATAAGCAAAACCTGCACGGAATCATCATTCTAAGCTACTGCCTGTGTGTGTTCCTCTCTTATGTATTTTCTGCAGTGGCTCACTTCATTTCATTGTATCCAAATCCGGAGTTTACTGGAATTCACCGCAGGGGTTGGTTTTGCATGACAATTGGTGAGACAAAGTGTTATAAATTAATGGATGATACGACGGACATTCTGAAAGTAATTACATGGGGTTTATTTCTATCTCTTAAGCAATTGCGAGTCACTATCTATTTCTGGCGAGTTACGTTTGGCTAGCAATTCTCAACTATGACTTATGGATCGTTTTCAGGTTTGACAAATACAGCAATTGTTCAGTTACATAGTGGTACACGTACACGTAACGTGGTATCCGACCAGGATTAACCTAGTTTACCCCATCGACCACTACTTCTATTCACTGCAGATCGGTTAAGGCCATCGCCAGAAATTCAAAAGAGCTCGGAACTTTCACCTGGTATTCTGTGGCTGGTTGGGGTCTTCCACTGGTCCTCATCATTGCTTTTGTAGTGGTAGACATCGTTTACAGGTAATTCCGTTTAAAATCGGGATAATGTTACAAATTCTCCCTCTGTAGTAATGTCTCTTGCATGCGATCAGGGATCCCAAGACGGAAGTACCAGTCCCAAACTACGGAATGTCAACGTGTTACGTGGCCCCCGACTTCAGAATTGAGTACTTATACGCACCCATGTGTGTTTTATTGATAATTAACTTAATTCTAATTGTTCTGACCATGAAAATATTCTGGAGTGCTCGTCAATCAAACATTACCAGCAGCGTGTCGAGTGCCAACAGATACTCGTAGGAACAAACTATCGTTAACATATTACATACGCTTTCCTCTTACACTTTGCTGTTTTCAACAATCTGGCAATTGTTTTCTAAATTGACAGCATGTTCGCTTTCAGGGCTATGCTGTTTTTGAAGCTGTTCGTACTCATGGGTGGAGTGTCTGCTGTCGACATTTTTACCTGGTACTACAACAAAAAGCGGGAGAAACCTTGGATTGTGGTTGTGATAGAAGTAATTTCCTACCTCGCTCCGGTTGCCTTGTTTGTGCTCTTTTGCATGAACAAAAGGGTATTATCTCAACTAGAAGAAAAGTTTCCCAAACAAAAAAGTACGTGTACTTACAATTATAACTTTCCAAATATTTGAGATCAGTTAATAATTGTATGCATGACCATCTTAAGGATACTTACAGTCAGTACGACATGTGGGAAGGAAAACGTATGAACCCAACTCCAAGAATAAGAGTGACGAGAAGGAGGTCATGAATCTCACAAGTAGATGTTCAGACTCTACATCTGCTAACTATTCTTCGACGACTTCATTTATATAAAAGATGATTTAGTTATTTTTTAACCATATTCAACAAAACAGCAACGAAGTTAATACTATTAGGTACTTAATCTGATGCTGAATGAAAACTAATATTATTCCTAAATTCCTGTTGTTGTATATTGAGCAATACAACATCTTTACACTTCTTAAGGTGTACCAAAGTCATAATAAACTCTTGAGCAAAAACTCATTTTCTAATGTCATCAGTTTTCAAGAATATTTTGTGGCTGTTACTTCATTGCTTAGTCTCATTTTATTTTCTGAATATAAAGAATTTTGGTAGCTAGTAAGCTTCTAGAAGCTTCTATTTGTTTCTCATCAGTAGAAATTCATATATATACTGATACAGTACTAAAACAGGCATTGGAGATTGTATTACATCACAACCATGGAACATTACATGATGTAATTTACATCCTCCTAGATCTCACAACATACATCAATTCATTAAATTACTTCGTATTCAGCAAAAGTCAAACTCCATATCGGTCTCTTTCTTTTGTGGTTTTCCTGAGTCTAATGCTTGCTACTCGGTATAAATTGATAATGACTAAATCCACCCTACAGTGAAGACCTCAGAACGAGGTCATGACCTAGTGGTTTTTGTACACAGATAAATTATCACAAGGCGCCCATCTAACCTAGATCAGAAAACTATTTTTAAATAGAGATGAAACAAAAAGGTAGTGCATCGTGACTCTGTTTTCATTCACAAGGGTTTCATTCATTGTGTTTGTGCAAGTATTAAAACTAACTTACTGCCGGCTGTCAGCATGCGAATACTTTTCTTTTACTTTGCATTTTTTGTCTTATTGGCCAGTAATTCCAGTTCCGCTCAAAAAGAAGGTCAATATGGCGGCCCACCGGTACGACGTTGAGATATAAATATAAAAATAAATAAATCAGAGATATATCACGACATACGGTCATGTGTCAACTGAGCACTTGTATTTATTTGCAATGTTATTACAGGATGTTGGAAACGCAGCTCCACTGTGCCCACCGAACTACATATTTGATAATTATGAAGAGCGCTGTGTTATAAACAGAGCACATTCGGATTTTTATTATGATTGACTCTGTCAATTCTGCTGACGAAATAATGCGAATCACCGACACTCACCTCTACATCAATAATTTGAGGAAAACAAACTACATAAATAATATTGGGTCGAGTTAAATAATTTTGATATTTATTTTATTGTATAATGGGGAAATAAATTGAAATCGCAATGAAACTAGTAAAGATTTTTTTCTATCCCTTTTTCCACCACTTCGACTGCGTTTTGACTTGATTATTTGCTGATACATATTTAAAGGTTTGATGGAATTATATGCGCTCCGATTTCTAAATATTTCTTAGGATTCCCAGGCTCAGGAGTTTATGCTTATTAATTAAGCCTATTGTGGTGATCGTCATCAGTGAGAGACTACCGACCTGGGTCTATATTGTCGAGTTAAATTACTAATAAAAACACTCACCACAGACCGGAAACACCTTAAAACGCATCCGCTTGGTTTGGATAGGAGATCGACAGGAAAAACTAATTAGCACAAGATAACTGCGAAACGCACACACGAATTTGTACAATAGGAGAG
>JAHZMW010001093.1:0-27200 GCA_027743745.1 Alloscopus bannaensis | reverse complement strand
GGAAATGGTGTGTGCAGTGTATTTTCGGTGGTGACGAGAGATTTATGGGGAGACACAAAGCAACGAGACAAAACTACTTGAAAGCTTCGCACACACACACACAGTATTTAGGCAGTTTACTCCATCTCGCTCTCTCTCTCTGATTTCTACTTGTCTTTGGAGAAAAATTGGAAGAGATTAATACGATGAGGCAGGCAAGCACTTTTCTTCAGAGACATTTGTGAATGCGTATGACGTGGATATTTTAAAAATGTTTACACGGAAATTCCTAATTTAGAGCAATATTTCTGGGCTTTCGTGCGTTTCAAAACAATGCGTTTTACCTATGATTATTGTGAAATCAACGTTATAAAATAACAACTAGCAATAATGAGCCTGTAGTATTACCAAATGTGGCCATATAGAAAAACCTCCATAACAGAAAATTGACTTGGATAATTGTTTACATCAAACTCACACCTTGCTGTTTCAAAAACTGAGTTGAGCTGTAATAAATAAAAATTCATTTACATTGCTTGACCGAAAAACTTTCAAAAAACTATTTTAAAAAAAGTCTCATTGTCAAAGTTTGAGAAACAAAGATGCAGCTGCACACTGATACTGTAAATGCAACTTGAGGGTCTGAAAAAGTGTTATATTGCTTTCACCCCCATGTCCTGTACAAATGGCGATGATCATTTGTTCCAAACATTTTTCAACAGAAGTCATCATCATTTATATGAGCTCAGTTTGGTGAGCAAATGGTGCGTGCAAATTCCACCAACCAACAAGCTCGGAAACGAGCAACACACAACACAAACATATAACCACAATCATAATTCTTTTCTTTCAACCATCATTCCAAACTATTTTTTCTCAAGCAATTAAAAAAAACTTTTTACGAGTTTCACTCTCGTGAGCGAAAAGAAATGTGTATACAAATATAAACTTTGAGAACTTATACCCGAATGGTAAAAGTGGAAACACAAACTATTCACTGCGCCGCTTTTATGAGTGTGTGACAAAATGATTAAGACCATTTTTTACGAGTGACCTTTCACCTCAAAGGGAAATCCATCAAGATTATTTATGTCATTTGGTGTGCGCTGAGAGTGAGAAACGCAATAGGCAATAGAAAGGGAGAGAGTGAGCATAAAAATTGCTCCATTTCTGTCATCCAACTGTGAGCTCTATATGCTCGCACAGTCACGGCGAAACGACACATTCATGACAGGCACTGGTTGTGTGCGCCGTGTTCCTCGGTGAATTTCCCCTTTTTATTGCTTGTTGCACATTTCACAGGAAACAAAACAGGAGCCAAAGAGTAATCAAGGGGTTATTAATTATGTTAACAAGTAAATTCACATTCCCACTCTCTCTCTCTACTGAAAAAGATTAATTGTATTTAGACTTGACGCATATGTGTTATGTACTCTCCTCACTGTGCGACTGGTTACACTTTTCGGGACTGCTCACGACATTTTCGCGGTATGAGAAATGTCATTCATGCCATGCAAACGAGTCTCGTAATGCGATCCGTGATCTCTTTTTGGCGTAACACGCATCCAACACGACACACGACTCCTCGCTTTGAGAGTGAAGGCGAAAATTATTTTTTTCTTTGCATGTCATTTCCCCTCACTCTGTTCCGCAATGCAGGGGCAATAATAATCTCTGGACTTGCAAAGACGCATACATCATACAAAACTACAAACACTTTTTTTCACAGCGTACCAACACAAGCATGTTTCAATGTGTGATGTGAACGAGAGAGAGAGAGTGAGTGCATTTCCTGTGAAAATGAATTCTTTTCTTGACATATACTCTCACGTCCCTAATTCTAACTTGGGTCCATATCCGGGTAATTATATGCTTTGTGTATATATCCTCATCTCGGTGGACGACAAAAACATCGCTCTCTACAGCCTATTGCATTCCAGGAGAAAGTTGTGTGTCATTCTTCATCGCCCTTTTCACTCTGGCCCAGAAAGAAGCGCAAGTTTACTCCAGCTTTCTTGTCGCGAAACGTTTTGCATCTTTTCCTGCATTGTCTCAGGAACGCACTAAATTTTTCATCTCTCTCTTCTCTCTGCATTTCAAGTGTCGTAGAGAGAGTGGGGGAGAGGTGAGAGCGAAGGAAAATGAATGGGTTGAAAAAAGAAGAAAGCAGAGTGAGAGAGAGAAAGGGAAAATTATTAGTGTGATTATTTATGGGATGACATATTTTATAATGGGAACATTCATATTATTAACGGAGAGTCCTCCTATTCTACAATAGAAAGCAGAGTGGGAGAGAGAAAGGGAAAATTATTAGTGTGATTATTTATGGGATGACATATTTTATAATGGGAACATTCATATTATTAACGGAGAGTCCTCCTATTCTACAAGCTTCCTCCCGCTTTGCTCTCTCTCTCTTCTCCCCGAATGCATACAATTCCACTTGTTTTTTACTTAGTTTTCTCGCTCTCTCTCTCTCGAGCCACCGAGAGAGAGAAAATAATTGAGGCATGGTGGAATTTTCATGTGACTATAACTCACCATTTTATATTCGAGAATGTCAACAGGGTGCATAAGTAATGTTCCTTGGAAGCGAGCGACACATAGCCTTGTACACATATTATGATGTGTGTGTCTCCATATTACACTCCTTCATCTCTCCAGAGGGAGAGAGAGAGGAAAATACTATACATTTTTCACATGTAGGTAGTATGTGTGTGTGTTGTGTATGGCTTTTAAGAGTAATAAGATGCGTGTTAGTTAGGCATTTTGAGGTCCCGCATTACACCGCCTGGCTGTCACTTGCTCTAATAAATTGGCTCGCCTGATGCCGTTCCTTTCTCTCATTTTTCTCTTTGTTTCCTCTCTCGCGCTCTCAACTCGTAAGCGCCTTTTCCCCGCGTCCTCTCTCGCACAAGTTGGTATAAATGAATGTATATTTCATTCGGATTGTTAATAAGAAAAAGAGTGAATTTGACGGTACAAGTAGATGCATACCACTCTTTCCAGTGGAAAGGAGACCAGCATGTTTTTCCGAGTTGACTTGGAATGGCAGTTTTACTGGTGTTTTATGGCCATATTATATAGACGTCTACAATGGGCATTACTCCCGTTCCTATCATCATCAACAACATTACTCTCTCTCTCTCTCTNTCTCTCTCTCTCTCTATTTCTCTCTTTGGAAAAAGAAATGGGTACACAAAGCAGGAAATACATTGCTGTCCTCTTATTATTACTGGCATATGCAATGTGAAATATATGATTTCTCTCCGGTGCCAACTACTCCGCGAGCATTTCTATATTTTAGCGTCCACACATATAACCTACACACTTGATTCCTTTTTTATAATAAAGCACCTTCATAAATTATTATTTTTTGCGTTTTACAGGCGACCATGCACACTGTCAAAACATTGTTCACTACTGCTTTCTCTCCTTTCTCCCGCTCGCATACTTTTCAATACTATAAATTACGCAAGAGTGAAAAAGACAAAAGGAAAAAAAATCTTCATAGCGGACTTTTACCGTTTTAGTGCTAGAAACGCTATCCACAGGCACACGGCGGTCATAATGTAATTATATGGCAAAGTCGCAAGAAGTTAAAAAGACAGGAACAGTGCAAGGCACCACACGCAGCGAACCTGTCGGCTGTTGCGCGGTTCTGTCGAGCCATACAATACCATCAAAAACAGTTCCCTTTAAAACGGGTTTAACGGAGTCTCCAATAGTACCACCGTGATTTTGAGACGGGTTGTGTGCCACTCCCGGAGAGGCGGAAAGAGTAGTCGAGAATAATGTGAATTACATAGTCAAACGGTAATAATTCAAGATGGTTTCTAATATATTTGTAAGAAGAATGTGATGATAAATGGGGAAAGAAGAGTTTGGCATGTAGTTATGCGCATGATGTATGGAGACATTTTCCGCATGATTTGTACGTGAAATATAGGCTGGTGGCAAATGAATTGAACCTTTCCCGATTTCCTTACCCCGTACTAATCTACATCTAAATATGAACCCCCAACATTGTACCAACGATACGTTAAGAAACTGTGCAACAAAATTTTTTAAAAATACAATTTACGTTTAACTTGGTCATTTGTAATGTTTGGAGAAAGGAGACACTACACTATTCTGTACCCTGAATGTCACCCACCTCAAAATTGTAAAAGAAATAGTTCCTTCTATAAAGAGCATATAGTATGCATGCAATCTAAAGTCGGGTAAATATAATCGTGTTGACGAGTAATTAATCCATCGAATGATGACTAATTACTAAAAATATATAATTATTACGAATCTGAGGATATTTATTGAACCTTTCCCGATTTCCTTACCCCGTACTAATCTACATCTAAATATGAACCCCCAACATTGTACCAACGATACGTTAAGAAACCGTGCAACAAAATTTTTAAAAAAAATACAATTTACGTTTAACTTGGTCATTTGTAATGTTTGGGGAAAGGAGACACTACACTATTCTGTACCCTGAATGTCACCCACCTCAAAATTGTAAAAGAAATAGTTCCTTCTATAAAGAGCATATAGTATGCATGCGATCTAAAGTCGGGTAAATATAATCGTGTTGACGAGTAATTAATCCATCGAATGATGACTAATTACTAAAAATATATAATTATTACGAATCTGAGGATATTTCCAGATTTTCAAAGGAACCCATATACCAGCGTCAGTTATAAACAAAGAGGCGTAGTGTGGATAAAACGTTTTAAATATCAACGTCCAAACACCCTAGTCCGTACTACTAAAAATGTCACATTTTTGTAGAAGGCAGGTTAGCCGCCCCAGGAGAAAGTGAAGCCTCATATAATAACATTAGCGTAACATGCTGTCAACTCGCCATGATTTATTCATTTTTCTGACAAAAACTGTATATTATTGCTTCCCAATCTTGAAATAGGTCTCGCTGGTGGTGTCTGTTTGCAGTAGCGCTTTGCTACCCTCCTAAATATAACATAACCTTCATCGTAATATCTCGCTTGTCTTGAACACTTACGCAAAGCTCTACTCTTTTCTTTAAAAAGCGTACTTTCCCTCGACTCCTGTTCCCAGTCCACATTTCTTGGGGAATGCCTTGATATATTGGCTGGCCTTTTTCTAAAATATGACAGTTGTTGTGAACGTAAATGAACATTACAGGGAATCCAAGAAAGAAACGTCATGACACAACCTGATGACAATGTCACATATATTTATAATCATATAATCTTTCATATTATTATAATGTTTGTGGAACCCACGTGGTAGACGTGAGAAGTAAGGAAAAAGTCGAACTGCGATGCAGAATGTACATATGCCCCGTTGTCACACGTCATGTCTTTCTCTCCTTCTCCGTTATAAATAAGAAATTGGAGCTGAGTCCTTTTTACAGGAGAGACATGAAACGGACACATGCAATAATGGCAGAAGAATAATATATACCTTTCTTTAAACTTAATACATTCGCTCTCTAAGCAGTACTATAGGTATGGATGTGTACTAGTTCTGGAGACCTATTCATTTTTTCAGCTTTCTTCGCCTGCCTCTGTGTGTTTATATTGTGTCAGTGTCACTTTATAATTCTCCACGCGAGCGAGGCTTCGCACACACAGCTTTCGGAGACACAGCTGTCAGGCTAGATAATACTCTGCCGTGTTATTATACATGGTGTTGGGAAAGACAGGAAAAAAGATGACAGCTCTTTTTGTCAGGGAATGATATATTTTTGTTTCACATTTCGTATCTCCACTCTACACCTCCACCTACTTGTGTCATGTTCACAAAATATATATTAGTTTGTAAGCCTTGTCAGGAAAGAGGAAGTGTACACACACTAACGATTTCACCCTACCTCCAGCATTCGTGTGGTAAAAAGTGGAATATTCCACAATTTTTACCACCGCTTCAAATTCTCTGGTTTCTTGAATAAAATCTTTGAACAAGGAAGTTTACGCCCGTCGTCTTTCCTGTAATGTGTTTTCGCATTTACGAGATGTCGACGATCAAAAGCCGTTTTCGTAACGCTTCATATATAATACATTTATGCAAAGAAGCTCTCAAAATGATCTACTTTGGTAAACGCGGCGAACAAGCGAAGGCGTGAGTCACGAGGATCCTACAAAAGAGTCAATCCCTTGAGCACAGACCAGCTGGATGCACCAAGTCTTGCTTGGTGAGTGGCATTCCGTAAGTGTTGAGCTTGTTTTTTTGTCAGCAGGCTGTCTCTGATGCTTGGTGAAAGTAAACGAGATATTTTTCTATTGTGCCTCTCAACTTAAAGCCTTTATTATACATAATGTCTCTGAGGAGGTCATCAGTCATCCTCGTGTCAATTGTAATGAATAATAATGGCCTTTCACTCTGCCAAACTTCTTTTGACTTTCACTCCGGTGTATTGTGTAAGCACGAATAAACGATGGATCACATGAAATTTTGTGCGCAATGCAAATTACATAAGCTTACATAAACGTAATTTTAATATGGTACATTTTATGCATTGGAAAATTATTGAGCATTTAAAATTGAAGTTTTTACTTGACTTGTCTGCATGTCACGAATCTGGGGAAAGCTGATAATCAGCAAATGACTGAACTGAAAGAGAAACTAGAAGCAATCAACTCACCGTTGTTGGAAGCGGTGTGAGATACTCCGGCCTGAGATATTGGTTACTGCTTGATGTTAACATTTTGGCAAAATCGACAATTATTTCTCTCAATAGGTAGTCACTTTACAACTCCCAGTGATCAGGTTTTAAAATCTTCGCTGATGAGTTCCGGTGAAATCCGATTTTTAGAGCGGGTATGTAGTATTCATAAATTAAATTAATAAGTTACACATCTTTTTACAGCAGGTCGATGTTGTGAACACACTTAAATAAGTTGTACATCTGGCTACACTTTTCCAGTCACACTGCTGACAGTTCCGTAAACCAAATCACGTGCCTCATCTTTGCTTGAGTTGAAATCATTGCCACTAACAAAATTAAACAAATCCAGCAACTCTAACACTAATGTACACTTTCCTTGAAACAGTGATGAGGATCTGAAAGTCCTATTGGTAAAAGCAGACAATTCATTTCACCGTTTACATTTGTCACAATTGTGTTACAAAACACCTAGGGAAAATTGACACTTTTCTTCTTGACAATTGTTAACAAATTTTGTCTTTAACTGCACTTTTAAACATTTAATTCCCTACTCGGTCGCTGTTAATGTTAATTTTTATTCAAACGTTAGTAGGTTGTATCATCAGAACTGTGTGAGAGCAAAGTTCTTTTTGTTTAACGAAGAGTCAAAATTCAAATGTTGACATTCGCGATCTACGAATTAGCTCAGCTCTAGTGAGAAATCCCGGCGAGGAGACACTGCTTCAGCTGTGAGCTTGCCGAAAGCTGCAAACCGACTGGCTCATGGCTTCCTCACACGACAAGTAATCCAGAAAACCTGTTCCTTGTTCTGGTGTGTTATGCTGATGATGGGTGCTTGTGTGTGTGCACGTCTCTCACTACGGGCGAGAGAGAGCCGTCGTGGTTTTCAAGCTCTCTTTTTGCATTGCTTTTTATTATCACATTTGAAGGGATGTGTGATGCGAACATAAAAACAAGATTGCTTTTGCTTTACTTCACACTTCAGAGAGAGAGAGAGAGACCTTCCGTATAGAAACTCTCGTTCACACTCTTTCCCCGAACATTCCCCCTCCAACGTTCTTTTGGCGTTTGTCTTTGGTTAAGTCTGAGGTTGAGTTGAGATGTTTCTTCCCCTCCACTCTCTCTCTTCCCCAATATTAGTGTCGTTATATCCACATTTCCCTTTACACCACCATTTATCCTCGGCCAAAATAAGCTTTCCTTTTTGTGAGTAGTGGTAGCGAGCACGGAAAAGTTCACGAGTGTCATATCTTTTCCCTTGCTCTCTCTCTCTCCCTATCTCCGTGCCTGGAACGATGGTGGAAAAGAAAAGGGGCACACCAGCAGTCAGGTTGGGTTCATTATAGTTGAACACTTTGCCATACCTTCAAGCGAACATTAGCATACGTACCTGCACGCGCATATAGACGGGAAAGAGACTATGTTCATATATTCCATGGCTAAAATAGCATCATTTGTAGCTGTCTTTTGTGTGCATTCTTCTGATTCCGTGAAAGAATCACTTACACTGCACTTATGCAGCATTTTTCTATTTTCTCTCTCTTCTCGTCTCCTCTCTACTTGTCCACAATTCTAACAACATTGCACTCGTGCAGTTGGAGACAATTATATCGTTTCCACATAAAAGTCATCTCTTGAAGGTGAACGCAATTTTCACAAAAATTGCATGAATATTACTGTACACAGACGAGTAACATGGGACTTGTGTGTAAATGATTTTCAACATAGTCATCACATAATAAATGCTTTTTTACACACTCAACTGAAGGACATGACAGAGAATGTGAAAAAAGAGCTCAAATGGTAATGCACGGGTTTGAAAACAGCAGAAGGCTCGCTGTGTGGGTAAAAATCGTCTTCACACGTTTCCATTTTTCAGACACGTTGCGCACACATGTGTGAGTGTGCAATGCAGTAAGTAATAAGGGAAGAAAAAGTGTTTTTCGTGTTAGTGAACGCGGTGCAGAGGAAAAGGCAAAGTTGGTAGTTAACCTTGGCTGTGGCTCATTACTTTTCATGTCATGTCATGTCATTCATTTTGCCAAACTCAATCTGTCTTATTTACCCACACGAGACGAGATATTATGCCTGTGTGTGCACACATGTACAAGGTACAATAATATATTTCATCCAACGTTTTCCTTACTTCTGAA
Source organism: Alloscopus bannaensis (assembly GCA_027743745.1). NCBI lineage: Eukaryota > Metazoa > Arthropoda > Collembola > Entomobryomorpha > Entomobryidae > Alloscopus > Alloscopus bannaensis. The sequence continues at coordinate 18,419 of JAHZMW010001093.1, read as the reverse complement.
CCGAACACCGCGATAAAGGTTTGTTTTTGCGAGGAAAAATTAAGTGAATTTATGTCCCTCTTCTCCATTCTTTATATTATGCGACTCTATTATAAAGAAAAAGAAATGGATGAACATGTATGCATGCAAAAGTGCTTTTTTACATTATTATTACAATTACAAAAAAGAGCTAACCATATTTCTTTCCTAGTTGACTCGTCGTAATTGTTTGGAGGGTAGGTAAGAATGGGCAGTTTTTTATTTGCTGAAAAGGATGACTAGTATAAGAGAGGGGAAAAACAAGGTGTGAGTGACCGACCAACCCAACAACCATATTAAATTTCAATGAAACAAGGTGAAAAAGAGATGCCATCATCAATATTGTGTTTTTTGCACGTTAACAGAGTATATACACATGTGATAGACACATATTTTAAAAACAAAGATATACTCGTGAAGCTACAAATATACGTTTTAATATGCAAAAAAGATTAACAGACGCGTTATAATTTAAGTTGAGGATGACGTTAAAAAAGAGAGTAGGTATTCGTGAAATGACTCCTACTCTCGTAGTGATGTACAACCGCCGCCAAGCCACATAAAAATTGTACTGGCAGCCATTACCTGTTGTCTCCTCAAGTAATTTACAACAATGTAGATGAACTATTCAAAGGAAAGGGCAGGAAAGATCGTTTTTTCCGCAATGTTTCTTTTTCTTCTTTTCTCTGTTTTTCACTTGTAAGTAAAGATTTATGATGATGATATTAATGTTGATGGTTGATCGTTGTTGGATATACGGTTGTGAGTAATGGAGGGACGTGAGGGAATGGTGCTTTTTAAAGGTGGTTTCTTGTATTTCGAGGTGGTTGTAGTGGTGGTGTGTGGTGTTGTTTTTCAATATTACCACTTTGACGTGTCAAGAAAGCATGCATGCATACTTGACGTTTTGGATTTCGGCGAAATGAAAAGGAGTCATCATTTTCGTTTCTTGTGCTCGTAGCATAATGCACTAATGATAATTCTTTTTGAGGCAATTAAAACAAGTAATTGCTGACATTTATTGAGATGATTTAGCACTCCTTTCAAGGGTTGAAAGGAGTGGATGGAAACAATGAGATTGAGTTGGCGATTTTAGTTGTAAACTTTGAGTGAATCTCAGTGCTCAACAGTTGTGTGCGGGCGTGGATTATTACAGTCTAGTAAAAACAAGTGGAATAATAAACTGGACCGATTTATTCGGGTGTTTTAATCAGAGCTGTTTATTATCAGAGAAGTCTGATACTCACCTTACTGCTTTAAAAATGTGAGACTGTATTGTGTGATACGTAGCATTAAATGATGATATTAGCACCGTGTCTCCCAAAACTCCTCTGAGCTCCTCATCAAATAAAGAAATAAGCACAAACTAAAATTACAAACTCCAACAAATGTGATTTGCGAAACAATGCTAATTTTTGGCAGCTCCTCTAGCTCTACCACCTGCACCACAGTATAAAAATTAACACCAATCCTCCGTTTTGAGGCACACCGTGATAAGATTCCCATCTCATTGCCACTCTCAGCACATTTTTTTTAAGTCGAAGGATTTATTGAGTTTTGAAATTGAGGCAAAGTGTTGAAAACGAGGTGAAGTAAATGCCAACAAGACGGAAAAATTCATCGTCAATGTTTCATTCGTGTTGGAAGAAAATGTAGTCGATTTTCACAGCCGCACATTTCCTTCGCTGTTTGGTTGTTGTGTTTGGAATGCACCGGAAAAAGAGGAAGTTAACCAAGTCGACAGTCCACGACGTAAAGGCAATCTATCATTGCCTCGCAGTTTCCAAAAAATATAGCATATAGCTGCAAATACGGGATGCATACATAGTACTGAGAAAGGCTTTTAACATTTAACAGAAAAGTGAAGCGTAAAATGCAAGAAAAACTGAACTTTTCCTTCTGTGCCTACACTTGTTCACTCCCTTCCTTCCGAAAAATAGTAACATTTTTTCCAACCATATCCGCGAGATCATCCTTCTTCGCACACTTTATTCATTTCTCAACAAATCTCCAAGTCAAATGAAAAACGATCAAATGAAATACACGCGGATTTTTTTCAAGAAGGAGTTGAGGGAGAAATAGAGTTGAAATATATTGACGATAAACAGAGAGCTCTTGTTATTTCGTCGCCTTTATTTTCGTGGTGTCAACTACGAAAGGCAGTTGACAAAAATATACACACGTTTTCCTCCTGTGTGTATCCTCTAAAAGGGGTAGCAAAGTAGGTGGTATACGGATATAATGTATGTGTGGTGGTGTGGAGAGAACGAGAGCTGAAAAAATAAGACGAATAATGTTTGGGTCTCTTAAAGTTGTCGTCGCTGTCGTCTCCGTCGTCGTCGCCGGTGGCAATTTCCAAGCCATGGATATTACTCACTGGAAAAGAGTAAGCGATCGTCGGTTCAGTGGCAGAGTGGTGTGGTGGTGGTAGTTTACAAAGAGAGAGAGAAAGGAGTAGTGCCAAGGGAAGAATTATGATGACAGGAGCGGAAACCAAGGAGCACAAACAGTGAAAGGCGAGAGAAGAAGAAGAATAGGATGATGTTCAAGAACGCAATTGCTCTCTCTCTCTCTCTGCAATCGCATAGCACATCACTTTTTTGCAAAATGAATGGTCTCTTGTAACAGAGCGAAGGCCGAGCGAGTGTGTCCGTGTGTAGGTGGTGTGGTGGCTTCATGTGAAGAGAAACATGGAGAAAATGAAAGGCATATATTTGGAGGAGCACGCAGTAAATCTTTCTCAATGCCTTGGAAATGTCCACTGCATGTAACCAGTTATGCCTCTCTGCCTCCCTGACTTTTTCCTTCGGATGACAGGGAAAGCTTTCAACGCACACACACCAACGGAGTGGTGGTGGTTATATAAGAAACTTATTGTCGACAGCCATGTACAAAAGATACATAGATTTTTTGTGATACATACAAACCACTTTGGCGTATAAGATTGCCACTAGGACCACCACCGGTAGTAATATACTGCAATATGTCTCTTTGGCTTTGGCTGGAAGAGGTCAGCAGTCAACATATGTAAGGGCACTTGCACCACTTCATACCATCAGCTAAAGTACGGAGGCAGGCTTGAGGAGACAAGTATATACTAGTATATACGTACATAGTTATACCGGCAAAGAGTTTACCTTCAACTCTTTTTTTACAGATTTTTTCACAGAAAAATATGTATGCATAAGCCTTTCCTGTCTACTCTGGATTTTTATACACAGACATATCAAGCAAGAGGGAAAATATGGCGAACGCTTTTCACCACTTGTACTACTCGAAGAAGCATTTATACAATAAGTGAATGGTTACGTTCAACCCTTTCGAGATGATGATCCTTTTCTTGTGTTTTTATGCCTTATACGAGTAAAGGAAAAGTGTGGGGAATGTTCACAAAGGAGGTATAACAGAGAAACAAAATACATTTTGCTATGAGATATGGGCAACCCACTCACTAAATATATATAGAGGAGAGAGAGAAAGAAAATAAAAAATTACAGTGGTGGTGGATGAAGTGAAAGTGTGACGATAAATCAGAGTTGATTGGCAGTCAACTGACATCCAAGTGATTAATGAGGGGCGGCTGCTTGCTCTCTCTCTCTCTCCTTCCGTGTGTTTGTCTATATGGTTTTGGCTCCGCTTTTTCCAGTGTCTGGCTCAAGGCAGCTACCATATTACAGGCTAATATTACAGCACTTTTTCCTGTGAACGAGTGAAACCACGAAGGAAAGTAGAAACCTTTTCCCAGGCAGAGAGAGTCCATCCTTTTTGACATGTTCGTAACGCTGGGCTGAAGTCGACGAGGAGGCAAAATGAATGTGTGTAGGTCACTGTGAAACGGGATCTGATCTTGCTCTCATTCACAAAAAAACGTACACACACACTTCTTTAGAAGCTTAAACACTCTCCCTGTACGGGCTGGTGTGTACAAGGAGAGCTCTTCATAAATCGTTGTATTTCCGGAGGAAGAAAAAATAAGTCTGACTTTTTTACATGAAGTTTTTTTCCCTGAGGCTGGAGTGATACATGTGTGTTTGCGTGTATGGAGAAAATGCCTTTCCTTTTTCACACCATTTACCACATTATTACCGAGGAACAAGACTGACACGGGGGTATGTTTGGCGTGCATTTTGCAAAAATAAAATACGATACACCGCACCGCACAACACTTCTTGTCCACATTTTTTTGTTATTTATTTATCCACATACTTTATACTCATACAACACACATGCTTGAGCAATGAAAAGGGGAAAGGGGCTGAGAAAAGGGAGTTGAACGAGAGTGAGTAAAGTATGTGTGAGAGTGAATTATTGTTGAAGATGTCAAATTGTGCCACTTTGAGAAATGATCGGAATTAATGCAGTGAAAGATTCGTGGGATGTGGTGTGATTTACTTGGGAGTTGCAAAGTGTGAGGGTAGCAGAGAAAGAGGAAAAATCTGGGGTTATGTTCGTGCTCACTGAAAAGATTCATCCTTTTCCAAGACCTATTTATCTTTCATATTTAAATGCTCACAGCTGTGAGAGATAAAATGGTCTTATGATGTCTACAAAAAGTTTTTAACATCAATTATGATTCATTTAAAGAAATGAAAAAATGGCGACCGAGTTCTTTTTGGTAACATTTGATGTCGGTGCAAGAAGGTAAAGCGCGGCAATTTGCAGTTTCTGAGTATGATCCCATCATGAATCGATTTCGTTTACTGACAAACTTACTTCACTTGCTGTATTTCGCAATTAGGTTATTTTATAAAGGTTTAATTTATTGAACAATGCTAATGAATTTGTGGAGATTTTACAGGAAGACGGTGCACGTTTTTTGTAGTCTTGTTCAGAATGTAAAAGTCTGAAAATGAGGAGTAAGTCCAATTTTGAGGGGTTGATGAAAGAGCCTGAGATTCATTTTGGCATGATTGGTGACAGACATATGGATCACCACTCGAGAGCGGATATTGAGCACACCACACCGTGTAAACTCGACGATCCCCAGTAACGGAATACTCTCTCGCTTGACTCAAAATGATCTTCCTCGATTTTTGTACTTACATGCTTGTCATTAGTCTCCTCTCTCCGCCATATATTAGTGAGCTGCCAAACGTTACAAAACTACGTCGTCAGTTGTGAAGCCACCATGAAATTAAGTGCGACTGCCTGGGAAGTAAGGAATGCACGGATTCCTTTAGATTTTTCAATATGCTGTTTTACTCGCTCTCTCTCCTTTACCTCCTTTCCCTGTGTTGGTGGAAAGCCTCTTTTGCCTAATGGATTAATGAGGTTGAGAAAAATTTACGAGACACAAGTGTACATTTTAAGAGGAGTGAGAAAAATGTTCCACACCGCGTGTGTGTGTAAACCTTTCCATGCCACCAGCAGCAGACCGACATGCAAACGATATGTAGATGTGTCACTGTGATGTGCGCGTAGTTAAGTGAGTGAGTTAAGGGAATGAGTGAGTGAGCCTGTTTAAAACGAAATGGAGATGTATGATTATAGCTTTCCGTAGTCTGCTGGGGCTCACTACGAACGGAGCAATAATACCTAAAAGATAACATCATCACCAACTCACATCCCTTGCTTTCCACAAGCTGAAAAATGCCAAAACATATTCTCAATCCCATTTTTACAAACGAGAGAGCAAACGGTGATGTACAGTGTGAAGAAATTGATAGAAAATATGTCTTCGAATATTCACTACTTATGAGGAAACGGGGAAGGGGAATGGCGTCCCTCCAAAGGGGAATAATGTACGCAATACCCCCACAAAATTGATATGTCAACTGTAAATGTAACCTAAATATACCGGCCTGTTTCTCTTCAAATTACAGAGCAAAATTTACAAGTTTAAGTTTTTTACTATTTTAACTGATGCAGTAAACCAATAAAATTATACTTCGGAGCAACAAGACTTTTTTTTGGAAGGTAGAGGGGGGAGGGGATTGGCGAGGGAAATGCAAGACACGTAATTTTTTGACAACAGCATGCCAACAGTAAGCAGAAGAAATTACGTACAACGTTTCACTTAGAGTAAGGAATAGTATTAGTATTCATTTATCCAAGACGTTTCATGTTGTATCATCGTATCAGTATGCTAAAGCATGTCATTACTAGGATGACAGTCAAACGCTTTTCTCTTTACTGTACGACTACGCTGATGCCATGCTCGTTAATAAATTAATTGCATATTTTTTGTATAAGCGCTTACATCTATTTCCTTAAACCTCGAATTGTATTTCGAAACTTTTAAATAACCATGTAATTGAAAAGGGCTCACAATTTTGTAAGCGTATGGATAAACCTGTCCACAGCTCTTTCTGCTCCAGATTAACAGCTAATGGTGCAAAAGGCACGTTTGGATAAGATCCATTACATGTAGCTCTAGAGTTTCAAACGATATTTCACCTCCTCCTGGGAAATCCTCTTCTCAAACACTTTTCACTAGAATCGTAACTAATACCCAAACTATGTATAATGTCGATAGAATATTACGCGCCAGGCATGTTTTGAAAGAATGAGAAACGTCGAGCACTCAAAACTATCCATGTGTCAAGGAATCTGTTGAGGAAAGATGTAGAAAAATGTCAATGAAAACAAATTGTAGTGAGTAGAAGATTTTCCGCAGAACATGCCTTCACTTTTCAACATTTCAAACCAAGACATTTATTCTCTCAAAATATCCTGTATCCACTTGCATACACAAACCAAAAATATCTTTTAGCTCACTCTCCACAATATATGTGAAGACAAATACGCACATTTCACATGAAAAATAGCAGCAATCGTCTTCGTCTTTTACGCAATTTTCCACTAAACAACTTTGTTACTAACACTTTACCAGTATGCTCCCTTTGGGATACATTCCACTTATCTACACAACGACCCTGTGCTTCTCCTCCAAGCAATCCTTTCAAACACGCCAAGTCACGACACATGTCTTCTGTCAAGCCCCATCTCATCGAGTGACTGAATAAGAATAATATTAGCAATCAAATCAGCGAGATGATGTGTTGATCGTTATGATAGAATGCGCCTCACAATCTCGCCTTGTCCCATCTGTGCTCGTTGTTCCTTTTGAGAAATAAGAAATGGGCAATTGCGTTTTTCCAAAGGTTTTTTTCTCAAAATTTCAGAGGAAAGTGTTGATGGATTAATTGCGGAGCATTTTGCGTGTGTACTATCAAAAAATGCAGCAAATGATTATTATAGATCGTTGATAATAAATGTATTTGCATCTGCTATAACATACATGAATATAAAATGTAAATGAAACAGCTGCGTCAGTTTAGCCTTCTCGAAAACATGCTGCAAGCGAAGGAAAAAAATCAATCAGTTTTTTCCTCTCAAATTGAGAACTAATGCATGACTGTAGTAATAAAGACTGTGTTTTTTAATATTTTCATTTGATTACCACGCACAATTGCACAACGTGCTATTATCCACATGTCAAAAGATTGGGAAAAGGCGTAAAAATGATATGGTCAAAGGAATCGACAAGCGAGCGAGGTAAAAAAATGCGAAAAGGGTGAAGGTGATATGTTCATGATCATGATGATGATGACAAGTACAGAAAAACGTGAATTCAAGCGGCTCACAAAGAGGCTCTCTCCCTGTTCTCATTGTATGCAATTTACGAGCATAAAAAATTCAAAGCCACATATCCACCCGAGTTGCATGCGTATAAACACGGGTTTATCTCCCTCTACTCCTCTCCATCACCACGATTTTATGCTGAAAACGAAATGAATGTCCAGCCATGCACCCGTGAGTGATCATGATCGTATCACATCATCATCATCCTAGTGCATATCACACACTTTGTTCGTTGGCTTCTCTCATGTGTGTTTGTTGACAGACATGCAATCCGATCTGATCCAAGGCAGCAACAAGCGCTTTCAACAAACTGTTCATCATTTACACTACAAGAGAAGTGAGAGAAGTTTTTAGTTTTTTTTTCTGTGTTGCACACTTCCTCCACACATTCACACTGGATGAAATATAGAACACAGATTACATAATACTATTATGTATATATACGATGCAACCGAGTTTGTTATTAGGGCACACGGAGTGGAAACAAGGAATAAAAAGGGTTGTCTCTCAACTGCACTTTTTCCTTCAAAACCAGTACACCCATAACTAAGGACAAGTTACCTAGATAAAGCAAAGGGAATCAGAGAGAGAAAGAGAGACAGTGTGAAGCAGTCGGTGCTTGTCATAAGACGTGTGTGTACGTAAGTGGAAGAAAAAAAGGGGGAAACTTTTGGAGTGAGAGAGAGAGATGAAGGGCTGTTTATGGGTTTGAGTGTTGAGTGCATGTCTGTTTTTGACAGGTTGGGCCGAGGGAGGTCACATTACGAGACATAATTATTGCCCTTGTGGTCCCCTCCAAGGCGCCGACTAGTTTTCTTCACATCTTTCCCTTCCATAATAAAGGAGATTACAGGAGAAAATATGCTCCGGACGAGAGTTGACGTTGTATGTGCTCACAGTGCTCACTCACTCACTTCGATTCATAATCATATATTACCGGCTCTGAGGTTGGAATTATGCGCATTTAGCTCAATAAATTACGGAGTTTGAAAACCCCAGCCAGCAGTCCATTCTTGCTCGCATATAATGTGTGGTATTTGTTGTGTAAGCTTAATCTAGAAAGGACGAGGATGTATTAAGTGTGAGATCACATCGTGAAAGATCATGTTGATGATTATCATCAAAACTGGGTTTTCTAAACGTAAAGTATACGCTGCGTACACGATCTCTCTGTAATATATTTGCATGCTCACTGGACATATCAAAAAATTGTTAAAAGTATCCATTTTCTTTATTGTTGGTCCGCTCACTAATGGATGGGCCTCGTCTACCCTTTCAGGATTTTTATTGTGCTGTTGTGCTTACGAGAGACTACCACTTTTCCAAGGAAAAACACACATCACCATAATATATTCTTGGGGATTATAATGTGTACATATATTTATGCCCTGTGGTTATCATCCTGTTGATCATCATTTGAGTGGTGCGTCGTCGTCATCTTAATTCTAGGACTCCATCATCATTATCATCAAAGAATCGGACGGGGGAGCTCAACTTATCATTAGTGTAATCAAAAGATTTTCGTCTGTGAGCCCAACCCCTTGAAGGAAAATGTCTTGTAAATGTATCAGCTTGAAAGAGAGACAGAGACGCAAGTATGTACTTTGTTCCAGACGATGAGATGGTATTTAAAACAACGGGGTTGTCCATCTGATTGATGGCTTTCAAATGTGGATCATCATCCTGATCATCCTACTGTGGGGCTGGAGGACGACTCAAACACATTATACATATAGCCGCAAGGGTCGCAACAATGTAAACCGGATGAGTAATAGTTTCAAGCTTCAGGCTCTTAACCGGTGAAACGAAGGTTATCTTTCCTGGTTGTGAAAGAAGGGTTAAAATTCCTCACTGTGCCGGAAGAGTTCTCTTGTGTTCTCAAAAAAGTTCAAATGTCTTTCAGATTCCCCTCTCTTGAAGACAATCCACACACGGTGAAATATCTCATCTTGTTTGACAAAAAAAATCTCAAGTTGAGAACGATAAAGGTTGAAATGACTCCACACATTTCTCTTGTTCCAAAACCCGTCATTTGCTTTTCGAAAGTAATTACAAGAGGAATTCCGAGATATAATGTGTCTTAAAGAAATGTGTCTAGAGAGATTCACACATTCTACGCAAGTACTATATATTTACAATATGGCTTTCCTTCAAAAAAGAGAAACACAGTGAAAAGTTTTAAAATAGAATAGCCCAACGGAATATAGCGCACGTCGAGTGTGTACGCTATGCTGCATCGCTCCTGTCACTTGACGAGATTCCAAAGTTGCTAACGAGTGACAAGGACTAATGTCCCGGTTTTTGCGTACATACCTTTACAGATCGTTCACGGTGCACACCCAAAAGATAGACGTTAGTACTCCATTTCTATACATGTATCTGTAGTTTGGGTGATCTCTTCATCACACTCCGATTACCATTACAATTACATTAAGCCTCTCTCTCCCCGTCTTTCTCGTTGGTGAGTGTTCACAATGTGTGGAAAAAGTTTGAAATTACATCTTCACCATCACAAAATAATCATCGCGATGAAACCCTTCACACCGCGCGCTATATGTGAGCACCATCATCCTGATGATGATCAACGAGAAAAGGAAGTGAATGAAATAAACGAGTTAGTTTTGGGTTGAAGTGAAGTGTCAGAGATTATGACAGAACGATGGAGAAGAGAGAGGAAAGGAAAAATATACTATACGACGACTGATGATATGAAGATGATGATGATTACGTAACAAACTAACTCTTTCTGCAAAAAATATGTGCACATCCCATAGGCGGGCGTATATACCCAAAATATAGTATGTCTGTAGTAAAAGGAGAAGAGAGAAGGAGAGAGATTTCACATCATCATCATTTTCCTTCTCTCCCGAGACCAGGGAAAATGGAGACTAGCGAGTGAGTGGAGAGATATGTGTGTATTTTAGGGAGATATTTTAAGTGGATTCACAAGTTACAAGTACTACTACAACCATGGAATGACACAAGAGAGCGATTAGTGCTCATATATCATTGTCAGTGTCAAACATCTTGAAAAACGGCTGTCAGCCCAAACGACGCGCGGAGGTAGCGAATGAGCGAGTGTATAAATTATAGAGCAACTCCTTTTCAAAAGATAACGTATTACGCATGGAATGTAGATTATGTTTGAGAATACATATTATTATTATTATTATTATTATTATATATTTTGTATATTTTATGCTTGAGGTTTTTCTCTCGCTCGTTCTCTGTCTGAGAAAAACCTTCGTGAAATGAGTGTGTGCACATGATGATTGCAAGTTGCAAACGCATTTTTATGTGAGTACAACGATGAAAGCAGTTGAACATATTTTCGAAGAAGCCAGAGAGAAAGAGAGAAGACTATGTTGTGAATTCATAGTCTTTTCATAAATCTCGCCGATGAGTTATGAAGAGCATTTGCATGCGGAGAGAAATGAGGAAAGCCAAATGTTTTACATCACTTACTTTGTTATGTGTATACGGAGAGTAAGCTTCTTTGTGTGCAGTGAGCGATAGAGAGTGAGTTGGAATGAAGATTGAGGCAGCTGTTGAAAGATGGAGTGGATGATGATGATGAAGAAGAATGTTTCTCAACAGATTTTGACGTGCAGTTGAGAACGAGAGAGATATGTTTTTCTTCTGGTGTGTGTGTGTGAGCGCGCCTGCAGATTAATGGATGAATGTGTGTATATGATCTGATTTTCCATGTTCTCATCTATCATCGCGAAAACTAGTTTTCTCAACAATGTTTGCCCTCTCCTCTGCAAAAGGCCATTTAGGCATCATGTCAGTCACTGTGTCGATTTACAGACTGGCGTTTGTACACTCTTTATGCAGACGTTGATGTATACGACCATTTGAGCTTATTTTTGCAAATTTTTTGTGCATTTCTTGTGTTGCGTGTCACGTCACAAAACGAGAGAAAATGTCATGCACTCCCTCGAAATGTCCACCTCGAAATGTCCTGTGGCTAAAAGTTTTTTTTTGCACAAATGCATAAACATAAGGAAACTGTTACGAAGAAAATTTTTGCCATCAACTTGTCAAAGTCTGGTCATATTAAGAAATTCCACCCGAAATTATAAAGGTGCACTTGGCCATTTGTATTATTCACTAAATAATACATCAACTCGAGAATTTATACCTCATGGTGGCAGATTTCCCCTTTCCCTGAATTTTCTCTACGGTGTAACTGATCCCAGTCACGTAAAGTGGCCATTCCCATTCTTCTTCTTTTCTGTTTTGCTGTGCTACTCCCTTGGAAAAAGTGGCATGGCATGATGACAGAAGGAATGCCACATTACACTCATGACTTTACTTATTTAAAGAGTGTGTTTCTATGTGTTTGCGAGAGAAAGGAGCAACAGTAATAAAAATCGAAGGAGTGTGAATATGTGTAAAGCTGCAAGGCACACAAAACAAGGTATGGAAAGACGATTTTATACATTTGGCATATGATTAGAGAGAGAAAAGCTAAGGTTTGGGTGAGTCTAAGCTTTCACGTTGTGTCAGATAATGTTTTGCTCTCAGCTTTCCAAGTCACGCTGAAGTCTATACAAGGAGCTCATAGCGTTTTCGCCAAAGCATGCTTGGCATATTTGTGCGCGAATGGAGTGAGCTCAGGCAATCAGTTTTGGCCGTTAACCATACAAGCTATACCCAGTTTAGAATGACGGCGGCTCGACAACAGAGTGAGAGAGAGAAGCCAAGAGAGAATTATGTCTTTATTACATTCAACGAGGTGGGATGATAAATAGCGTAAGAGTCTCACTTCTCGTTTGTGTGTGACCGAGAGAGAGAACTCACTTGTACAGCTCGAGTAATTTTCCCCCTTTCATTTTGCCGAGCTAGTCATCATTTATGTTGAGAATATGTTCAGAAAATCTCTCTTTCTCTCTGTTCGCCACACAGCACAAACTTTTACTCCACCCGCTGCCCGTCTTAAGTCGATAAACTGAGCACACACACACACATTAGAGCGTAACAAAGAGTGTGAGTCAGATATTAAACGAGCAAAACGATTGAGATCCTGTCTCCCTCTTTGCGGCTGGCTCGTTTAAAAAAACAAGTTTTCATCCCTCTCTAAATCTCTGCCTGTGCATAGGGAAAGGAGCGGCAAAGTAGATGGATTTTTATTTCCCTACATTTCATTACATAATAAACGATTATGAGTCAAGTTTTGAAATGTGAACTGCTCCTCTCTCCTCGAAGTTTCACTGGTCAAGCCTGGTCAAACAAGATTAGAGCCGGAGAGAAATGGATTGAGTCTAATCGTTTGTAACCATCATCATCTCATGACATAACCATATTAATTCGTGTTTATGACTTTTTCTCTCATGTATTGTGTAACAACATCCCAGGGAAAACAATGCCGTTTCTATTTAGTACTAGTAGTTCCGTTTGTAAGCGATATTTTATTGTGCGCGTTTTGTTTTGAGCGAAAATCTTATTAAATGGTTGTGTGGAGCATACTGTTGGTGCGACAAGAAGCTTGAAACAGAAAAACTAGTTTCATGTTCGAGATTTATTTGCAACCGGCTATAAAGGAATGTTCGTGTGTGTGCATGCTTGTTGCGGGTAATAATAACTGGACATTTGCAATAATGGGCTATAAATTAATAGAGAAACTTTTCCTACTCCCTGCTCTCAAGCTCTCGTCGTGACTCCAAAAACTCATAATTTATACCACTCGCCCTCAAAACGACTTTACTGCGCACGAAGAGGAGGGAAAGCGTATCGGGAGGTGGTATGCTACTTCTAGAGTTCAGTGGGAGGATGGTTTTTTGGTGACATGTGACATAAAATCGGCTACTTTACAACCTCTGCAACACCACCACCACTAACCACCACTATTTCCACTATCATCAAAAATTGGAGTGGTTCTTTAGACCTGTGTACAAGAAGCTATAAAATATAAAAGCTATTTATATATCACCTTCACATTATCCCGTCAAGAAAGGACATGAGTATGTACAATACACAAACGAACGAATCCAAAGCTAAAGGCCAGTAATGGAATAACATGTGGATTAAACAAGGTTTTTATGACACGGAGTAAAACCCGAAAAGAAAGGATTAAAAAAGACGGATTTTCTTTTTCGCTTTTACTAAAGAAAAATGTTTTTCCTATGAGTTTTTAAAAGGGTTTATTGTAATAAACAAAATGCTACCACTCATAACATGTGTCTTGGTACATTATTCTCATATGACAGTGTGCTTGTAAGGCACATTAACATGTCATTCAGCGCGCTAGCCTCATGGGCTCTCGTAAGAAATCTATAAAAAATACAACACCACTGCACGATTTTGAGTTTAGCTTAAGCAGCAGCTTCTCGGCTGCTGTAAGCACCGCTTTTTGGGAGTTTGTAATAAAATCCGAGTGTAATGTTTTATTAGCCACCTCCACAATCTCCTCCTTGTAGTACCTTCATATCCTCTTGCCCTAGGTTCCCTGGACTCTCTCTGGACGTGAAGTCTTCCTCCTTGTTTGAAAGGGTGTCATAATAACTTTGCCGCTAGCACCATATCCACCAATTTCCAAGCATTTAATGTCTGCTATATCCGCGTGTAAAACCAGAGTTGTTAAGTACAGAAAGAGAAAACTGAAGAGATGTGGTGTATGTGGATCCTTAGAGAAAATATGAAAGGCGGTATGTGGTTTCTTTGTAATATTATAATCTGGAATGAAACATGTTTTTAATGGTAGACCATCCGTGTCCGTGTCCTAGAATGGCTTCTCATGTTCTCTCTAAGCTTCGGTAGGGCTTATTACATCCACATGTAGATGACCACCCTGGTTTTGCGATGAACGTGAACACAAACTCACTCAGCCTCTTGCTTTTTTGGTCGGTAAAGTTTATTAAAAGAATAAATAAAAATGTGCAGGCACGGCTCAAGCACACAACATGGTGAGGAAGAATAATGCGTATAGAAGCAGTAAAAAATATTATTCATGTACAATTGAGAACATAAATGTCCAATGGAAGAATTGGGCTTGAAAAGGAAATATACATAACGCGTTGTTGTACTATGTGCTTTAGTAGTTGTAATAATAAAAAGAGTGGAGAGAAAAAATGCATGTTTACTACTTATATGATTTGCTGTCCAGCAAAAAAAAAGAGCTTGTTTTATTACTGAGAAGATATTAAAAGAGCACAACAACATAAAATGTGAGCTCAAGTAAAGAGCAGAGAGATAGAGAGGAATTACAAAACTAATGACAAAAATGGTGTGTTATGAGGGAGTGCATGCTTGCTTTTGATAAGAAAGATTATGAACATAAAATGAGGGCCCTGGAGTTTCCCCGGTTCACTCAGGATAACCAAAACTCGATTTTTTACTGGTGTCAATTTCGTCGTTGTTAGAAAGAAATGAGCCACTGTGCACTTTAATTATTTTAGTGTGCATTCCAATGAAGACTATTTGAAAAGCTAATCATTTAAATTACTAATCATTTAAGTGACTAATATTATACAATTAAAGTTGGATAAGTAATATGGGACATGAGTTGAACAATGGTTTAGACGTAAAACCAGATCCAAGCACTTGAAATACTGAACCATGTTAATTACGTAAACAACTCAATCTACCTCAACTAATGATTAACATTTACAACTCACAATTTGCATCTCCTGCGTCATTCTACTAATAGTTTAAATAATCAGAAATCAAGACAACCGCACAATAAAACGCTATATAATATTCATCGTTGACTTTCACCGAATCAAATCTTGTACCATTGTTAAATAAGATGCGATTAGGTAATACAGTAAATAACGCGTAATATTACAAAGGTTATTTTGAAGAAATAAAAATTCTACAAAATCGTTTAATACGCCTTTGCAATTTAGAGTGGGCCTAAACAATGTTAATCTATTTATATGATAGCGGCAATTTATTGAGGAGAACATAAATCTGCAGGAATTGTTCATGTGAATCATAACCCTGCAGCGCTTATTGTACCTGTTTTGAATTTTTACAAGAGTTGCATTTTTACTCAGAAAAGGCATTGAGCAGGCCAATATATTATTTTATTACACCTTTTGCGCTCTCTTTGTTTGTCTATTCAAAGGAGGAAAAATTGGTTGCGTCAAATAGACTCATTTTTTATTTGTGTCAAGTAGATATCACTTGCTGAGCTTTTATTGCGGCGGAACCCTTTTCCCCAATGACAGTATACAGCCATTTATTTCAATCTCTGACAGCCGAGTCAACTTTTTCTGAAGGTGTGTAATACTCTGCGCAGGTAAAGGTAAGCGTTCTTCTGATATATCGACGCTGTCTGCGAGCAAGAAGTGAGTTTTTTAAACCAATTACAGCATATATGTGCCTACCCATCCATGTTTTACTGATGCATTTGCATATCTCATCATCTATTACTTTTATTGAAGTTTTCCTAATACAAGACAATCAACCATCAAAAGCTCTGATTCTGATATCCAATTTGCAGTAAAACTCGTTGCGATCCATTTAATCACCAATTGTCATCGTATTAACATCATTTGAGGTATTTAAAATATGGCCCGAAGAATAATTTACGTTTGAATGATTTTTCAAGAAGGATAGCTGAGCACCAACACAATCAAAAATGCAATGACGATTGCATCATCGTCCAAAGATGTTTGTTTACTCAAATCCTCTCCCACTGACTGACGCCAAGTCACAAGAAGACAGACTAATCAACGTGGCAAAATTCTGCAAAGTTGTTATCACCAAACAAGTAATTCACTTTGTCTTTCTCCCTCATCAAGTCCAATTAAAGAGGTAGGTGTAAATGAGAAATGATCCATAAAGGTCATAAAACAAACCATTTTTTTCCTTCAAGCTTGTTGACCGCATCTCAACAGGAGTCTATGTATATGACATGCGAAGCAATGAAGCATAAAAGCTCGCCACCAATATAGAATCTTGAAAAGGTAATCGTTTTTGCTAAACTTGATTTGATTACCAATTTTCCATTACGAATCCTTCTTCGTGGTCACATTCATTTCGCAGTTTTTGTCAGCCTCTCCCTTTATCCCATCACATTTAGTCATCATCATCAGTTTCAACGTAATTTCAGTGTGACGCTTTTATCTCTTCACTTTTTTATGACTGGTCAGTCACAAAAAAAATTCACGCTGTATCAGTTTTTTGTGTGCGCACACACTTGTGCATATTTATACATATCCAATTAATTTTTTCTCTCTTCTGCCGTTGCCATTTAAGGTCAACCTTAAGAAGATTTGCCGACTTCATTTTAATACGTCTGCTATCAACTCACTCCACTACTCGGTGTATAAATCCTTATTTTTTTCGTATGAAATACACGGAGAGAAACTGAGGGGATGATCATTTTGAGAAAAGTGATTGGTTGCCGACACAGGGCAGGTTTGTGTTTGAAAAGTATTAAATGACAAGTTGATAACCCGTTTTTGCGCTGTACATTATTATTATTGCCATTATCATGTGAAATGTGATGAGGTTTTAAGTGATCAGACAACGACTATCACAAAAAGATGAGAGAGAGAGGGAGAATTGGTCAACACGAAGAACAACATCGCGAGTGTCTTAATGCACTTTGTTGATCTTGATGGATAGCTGAATGAATGGCACTTTTCACATTGAAGCTTTTAGTGATTTTTTTGCTGTTTGTCAGCAGCGGCAAGCCGACGAGATGATGTGATTTTGTGATGTTTGCCTCCAATAAATTGCAAACGACGAATTCTTATTAGGAGAGAGATAGGGGATCTTTTAAGAAATCAAATCACCAACCTGTCATCCCATATCCGCCATCATCATCAATTACAGATTCGCCAAAAGAGAGCCAACAACTCTTGTCTTGATGTGTTTTTTTGAATCGTTAAGCAGATGAGACAAGGATATGATTATATTAAATAACCCGTAATCAAATCAAGGATCACGAGAAGGGAACTAAATATATTATTTACGCTCGCCTCACGCCTTTTTCTACTCTAATCGAGTCGAGTTGCGAGATGAGTTTCTTTAAAGAGAAAAGTGAGACGAGCCGACAAGCATTGGGAGAATGTCAACCTTCTTCCAAGACTATTTGGTACGTGTCAACATTTCGTACAAACAAGTGTGACGTGACAAGTTGACACTCATTTGGCAAAAATCTTCGTCTCCGTTTTGAATCTTTCCGTCTTTCTCTCTATGTCGAGATGAGTTTTGGGCTTCTACTTTAATTTACATGCCAAAGGATATCTCGTAGACTAGGCGCAAGCCTTGCGAGTATTGTAAACAGCATCTGTCTTGTCTCCTTGTCTTGTCTTGTCACCAAACTCTTTTCGAGCCTTTCCTCTGAGCGCTTCACCCGCGAGTGATGAGGATGATTTCAGACAGGGAACCGCGACAATGTCAACTCAAAGCGAGAAAAATAATCGTGATAATCGCGATGATAAGGAGTTACATTCATTCTTACCATTTTCAAGAGCCAGTAGCTATATTCAAGGAAAGATAAAGAGAAGACGGTTGTTGACAGTAAATCTTTCCAAGTCGTGCTTGGACCACGGCAGTAATATTTTTTCTACTAAAAAAGATATTTAGTGAGTCATTTCACTAGCGTCAGTTCACAATTTTATTGCCCATGATTCATTATATTTTGACGGAGAATTTTTTTTTACAAAATAGGTTTTTCAAATGCGATTCAGAACGAAAATCATTTGACAAATTCTTGCAAAAGTACTTTCAGTCGGATATAGCTAACAAAAATTACTATTGGATGAAGGTATTCACTAACAAGCTACCAAAGGTTTAATTAAACAACGTCGGTCTAAATAGACTTATAAACTAATAAAGACATCTGTGGTCTGGTTCAC
>JAHZMW010001092.1:0-42367 GCA_027743745.1 Alloscopus bannaensis | reverse complement strand
ATTTTGCCTGCATGAAAAAGTGAGGAGCATCTATTGCACGAATGTACTTTATGCAGGTCACAGGTGGCAATTATATATACATACTCGAGAGTGAAACGTCACTTATATGGTGGACCATGACAGGAGGAGTCGGTACTAATACGGACTAAAATCACAGCACTCCAGTATCGATTTCCAGTTTTTAATGGATCTGAGCCAGTCGCAAATGGAGGATGGGAAAATCCACCCATTGCTGCTTCCTAACGTGAGTATCAACTATGCGAACTATATTTATGCATTTACAAGCGCGTGTTCCATGAGTGGAAAATAATTATGGACCCTGAATCGCAAATTATTATGCGACGATTCTCAAGGTTGTCGCAGTCCTCCTGGAGCACCTGAACTCCCGCGATATTTACCGGTGCAGGCGAGTTTGTCCAACGTGGCATCATGTCATTGGGAAACGAGCAAGTCCACTTCTCAATCCAAAAGTTCGTTGAATGTGGCTTTCACATAATCACACTATGCAGTGAGTAATATTACTAGATACTTTATCCGTGTTTTCAGATAATCGCCAATGTGTTGCAGTTCCTCCCGAAAGCAACCCTGATCCGGTGCAGATTGATATGTTCGCTATGGAACGAAAACATTCGAAACGCCCATTGGCCGGAAGAAGACCACGTTTTGTCTTTCAATGGAAGCGTCGATTTTCAGAATTTCATTGCTCACTTTCCAGACCCTGACCACCTCCCATTTCCTTTCGCTTTCACTTCTGTCTGCGCTTGGAATAATATCAGTCTGGGTGATCCCATCACCCAAGATTTCTTTCGTGATTATGGAAGTTTCTTCAAGTCTTTAACCCTGCACAGGTGCAAGTGGGACATTGAGGATTTCCGCAATCTTCTGTTCGAGCAGGCTGTCAATTTGGAGCACCTTCGAGTTGTGTGCGGGATCATCCCAGGAACCCAGGCTGGGAAAGGAAAAAAGATCTTCATTCCAGAGCTGAGCGAGCTGCTTCATGTGGATCCTTCAGATTTCCCTGTGATGGACAAGATGAGGAGGATCGAGCTCGAGATGAACATTTTAGACGCGAAAGACAATCCGAGGCCTTACGTAGAGCAGTTTCTTACCGAGTTGTTTGCGAGCTTTCCTAACGTCGAGGAGGTCAACATGGACGTTTCCTCTTGGTACGCGAGAACCTGGGCCACAAACTTTTTGGCCAGCAATGAAAACGTCAAGCTCCCAAATCTTAAAGTCCTGAACCACCTAATTGATCCCGACCTGTCACGAGTCATTAATCTGCAAATGAAGCAGTTCCCACTGACCACGCTTCGAATCCGGATAAGGTACAAAGACGTGACGCTGGAGGCGCTACACGAGCTCCTAGTCAGTTTGAAGCACACGCTCACAGACTTGCAGCTCGTTTTCTTAGAGTACCGTTGCGCTCACGAATTTCCTAGCAGTCAAGATCTGTACAAATTGCGGCGGTTTGAATTGTGGAAATTCCGAGGGCAGCTAAACTTTTTACAGGATTTTGCAGGGTTGGAGGAGTTGCTCATTGGCGAGATGAGTCTCAAGGGGCAGTGTCTGTTTAACCAAACGGATGTGTTTCAGGTGCTGCTCCCGAAGCTTAAGAGCATTACGTTCAAGGACTACTGGGAAACCAAAGTCTTCTCGTAATTATGTGGTTTTGAAAGTTTGAAATTCAGTCGGAACTTCCGTACCTGCTCACTATGTAACGCACAAATGCATTGATTAATCTCACAAACGTATATCAGTATTTAACTCGTAATTCATTGAAGTGATTACAATACGCACAATAAAGTCAAAAGACATTAACAATTGAACAGTGAAAGTCATGTAGAAAGTCATATAAACAGTCATATAAATGCTGAAACCCATTATGCATGAAATGCATGCATATTTCATAGGTTTTGCAGAAGCGTCAAGCATTCGGACTTTTGGCACGAAGAACCACCCACCAGCGACCTCGAGTTTACAAGATCGATAACGACTTTCATACTTGCTTCACACCCCACCATACCTCAATCCCTGCCAGTAGCTGGCCACATACGCAATCAGAATTAATGAGCTGTTAATTCTGAATATTGCATATCACGTTCTCTCGCTGGAAACTGCATACATTAGCAAGCACTCTTACACAGGATAATGTGCACCTGTTGGCTGTTGCATTAATTTCATGCCAAGTTAAGTAAACGCTGCACATCTTGATGCAAATTCAAACTTATGCTCATTCATTCATAAGATATGCAAATCGCTGCGGTCTATAATGCTAGAAACTAAAAGTCCATGCTCGTTTCCTCCAGCACATTTTCATGTCTTCACCCATTTGAATCCCCTCCCGACACTGGAAATCAATGAAAGTTCCAATTAAAACTCATTCATATTCATGTGACACGCCATGTGTCCGAGACTCCGCATGAGTACCACGCACTCCACCGCATTCTGGAAATCCTCGATGCAATACAAATGTGCCATGCATTGTTGACCGCTCCGCTTGACACCTCTCGCAGTAATATAACCCAAATTCCAAAATGCAAACCCAAGAGGTCAGTGTTCCAGCACAATTAATTCCGCAAACAAAAGACCGCATTTTCCATGAAAATTATGCATACTATCCCATTTCCAATACATCCCCACCAACTCCAGAGTTCAAAGTCAGTGACCTACAACCACACCATAAATGACGATCCAACGCTTCGCACCTCTGCAAATCCCGTAAATGCTCCGGAAATTAACTAAAAATGCCGGAGAAGCCAGAGAGGGCGAGAGGAAACAATGAAATTATGAACAACGAGCCAGAATCGAGAGGACAACGCAACCATTCCCTGAGAAGCCAATTGCGAAGAAGCACCCAGAAGCAAGAAGCAAGCCCCAATGAGAAATGCTTCTTGTTTTTAGAGCCCAGCTCACAACACATTCTCGTATAAAAAAAAGTTCCCTTCAAACGCGTACAGAGAGTACAACATTTTTGTGTGTAGCGTTTCACACAAAATGCATCTGTGAATTGTGATATTCGTCTGTGCTACTCAAGCCACACACATAGCACATCTCTGTACAATAAAATACTTCTCCCTTTTGCATATGGACAACTTTTTTTTTGAGAAAGAAAGAGGCTCTACCTTTCAAGTCGTCTGTCTGAATGTGTTTTCCTCTCTGAATCCATCTCTCCGTTTAATAAAAACACAAATCCGTGTTAAAAACTGATAAAGTACAAAAGTCACTAATCAAACAACACGATTTTCTAGAGTGTCACAAAAAGTGACACTTACGTGAGTGCGCATTGTTTCAACTTTTTTTTGGGAACATTTTTGTGCCCTTAAGATTTTTGTGATTTTTTTTTGGTGTGAAACATTTTTGTTGCGGACGATGAGGAGTCATTCTTGAGAACTTTGAATGAGACTTTGGGGGAACATATGAAGAAAGAGGGACCCTCAACATCCCTACCACCACCACCAGAGTGGATGCATATATGGTCGGCATTGTTCAAGTCGAAATTTTCGGAGACTTGAGAGTGTGTTCAGCGAGAGCCCTTTTTTTCTCTCCCTTCATCACCGTAAAGACTGTGGGGACGATGCCGTTCTGTTGGTGATTGTTTCACGAATTCCTGCACTGTGCCTATGACTCTGGAGTATAAAAAAGGTACTTTTTTGTGGCCCTTTCGTGTGTGCAACTTACATGGTGAACTTGAATGGAATACATCCTGTGTGTGAGCCCTGGACTGAGAACGGACTAGAACGAGTAAGTAGTCGAGGTGGTTGTTGCATTTCATTAAAAATGTGTGAATATACATTGTAGGGTGGTTTTTTGAAGGGTGAGAAGAGAGAGGATACGCACATCCTTTGTGTTTTTAACTCACCGAGAAAAAAAAGCGTACTGGCAAGATACGGTGGTGGTGGTTTAAAAACGGGTACTCGGTTGTAGGGGCTTGTTTTGCACATTGATAAGGTTGGTAGGTGGTTGGAGGTTTTATGGTGGTGTGTGGGGTTCAAGATTGCGAGTGCTTTTACGCGAGTGAAAGCTGTTGTTTTGGGTAGGGACGTGGGAGATTAGAGAGGTCAGAGGGGGATTGGTGATTGGGGTGGGAGACTTGGTTTGTGGAGTGATTGGGAATTGGAGTCAATGTGAGGTGAGTTTTTGGTGAGGGGGTGTGACGTGGTGACCTCCTGGGAGAGGCACGATCTTCAGGGATACTGTTTGAGTTATGTTGAGTTTGAGTTGGTGTGGTGGTGACGTGCTGATGACTTTTGTTTGATTTCCAGAGAAAAGGTTGCACCGTACAATAGAGACTTTGTGATCAAGCAATCATGCCGAGGCAGAAGCAGTCGATACCGTCGACGAACCATCTGGACCTAACCCCCGCACTCGCCTCCTTTGAAAGCAATATTAACGGAAGTACAATTCTCACCGCAAGCCCTTCGACGTCGGGAACGATCGAGTTCCAAACTCATCAGAACGGGACGACGACGACCATTCAGTTCATTACGCCGAATGGTTATCTTACTACGGAGCAGCAGAAAATCATTGCTGCTACTCCTGTGAGAAATATTAAATTCAGTAGTGGGACTCCGGGGAGCGCATATCAACAGGGGGGTCACACACTTATCACGACCTCGGCTGCTGGGTCTTCGGGAGGGTTCAAACATCAGAGGGATATTTACGTCACGCCAGAGGCCAGCGAAGCTACTGAGGCTTTACTTTTGCTTGGAACTGGTGAACAGAGTCCCAACACTACTCCACAAGGTAAGCGTGATCAAGGCGAGGTGGGAGTTGGGGTGGTAGACACTCTGGCGGGTGGTGGTGGCATACACTCACTGATTCATTGATTTTCTCTGTTGGTTGTATTCAGCTAACCCATCAATTATCAGAAAGACACCAAAGAAACCTGATGCGAAACGGAAGCTAGATTTAGAACCGAAGAAGACGCGACTTGACTCTTCACTTTCAGCCTTGACCCGACGGTTTGTTACTCTCATCCCTGATGGAGGATCGCGGTCGGCACGTGTGCAATTTTTTATAGTCTTACACTGGGTAGTAGATTGCTTATCATATTGCTTATCATAAGTTTACGCGATCTATAGTTGAAATTGCATTTCTAACTGTAACACGTTTGAGCTTGAAACCTGCTGGAATAGAGTACTCACGCCTGTTACCTGTTCAAGTTTCTAATCCGATTGTGAATTTTTAGCGACAAATTGTCTGGGGCCTGTACCGAAAGTGAGAATAAACGTAGAAAATTGGAAAAGGAAATCTCAGTCCTGCAGAAGAAAGAAGATCAGGTACGGTGGAGGAGTGATTGGTGGAATCAGATTCGTAAACATTAGTGT
Organism: Alloscopus bannaensis; assembly: GCA_027743745.1. Classification (NCBI taxonomy): domain Eukaryota; kingdom Metazoa; phylum Arthropoda; class Collembola; order Entomobryomorpha; family Entomobryidae; genus Alloscopus; species Alloscopus bannaensis. The sequence goes on along the minus strand of JAHZMW010001092.1, from coordinate 37,040 downwards.
CCAAATGTCAAACTTATCACTAATGTTTTCTGCTGTTTTATTGATTTCCCGGTAGATTGACTCATTTATTAAGTCGCTAGAAGTTGGAATGCGTTCAATGACAGACGAGAAGCGTTGGGCGTACTTAACACATAATGATATCCGAACCATACCCAAGTACAAGGATCAGACTTTGCTCCTTATCAAAGCCCCTCCAGAAACAGCTTTAACTGTACCTCCTCCCGAAGAAGTAAGTGTGTGGGGCTTGGTATGCGATGAAATCAATGAGCCACTGCAATAATCAATTTACAGAGTGCTAATACGGTTAATGAATTGCTGCTCTAGGGCCTCCAGATGCACATGAAGTCAGAGGGCGGAGAGATTGGCGTGTACTTGTGTCCAGAGTTTGATGAAAGCCAAGAAGCTGGAAGCAGCCAAGCCCTGCAGAGGCAAACTCCATCCTCCTCAGCATCCACCCCGCTAGCTGCGGATGCAATTAAGTTGGAGGAGATGGAGGGATTCATTTCACCAAAGCTAGGAAGTGGAAGTGGTACGGTTTATCATTTGGTTAAACTCTGTCAATTTCCATCAAGTCCAATTTCAAACATGTTATTGTTATTCCTCGCAGGAGTGTTATCTCCAGAAGATGGGTTCAATATGCTCGACCTGGACGACGCTGAATTTCCGTTTGCATTTGGTGCTGATGAAGGTATCGTCAATCTGTTTATGGATTAGTAGGAAGAATCCATTAGCCACACTTTCAAAACTCGACGAAAGTCCCAGGAGGAGGTGGAAGCTGTGCAAGCAAACCTGTGTAACTTGAAATAAATAGTACCTCAGTCGAACCACTCGTTACGAGGTTTATTTGCTACAGTGTGTTGGAGGCAAGAATTGCCTCCGTCTTCTAGATAGATTTATAATGTCTTGATTTGACATTTGAATACAAATCCTCATGCATCATTTCCTTGTTCTCTGTAAACCAAATTTTTATAAATAGTATTTTTACCAGCATGAGAACTCTGAGAATTCGTCACTACAATTAAATTATTATAATGTATGCACACCTTAAATGAACGTGACATGAAAGTGCAAATATTTGTGAGCCGCCTTGCCTGCGCGGTCGCTAGAGTTGAATTATCATAAGTTAGAGTTATAGTATTCATTCACCAGCAGCACCTCGTCGTAAATGATTGACCATGCTTTTAAATCTTAGTTTTAAAACGGAATGCAAAAGCGTAGAGTTATAAATTCAAAGAAATTGTATGTGTAAATTGTTGCGAAGTTATCCGGTCATCGGTTACCTACACATATTAGTTTTGATTTAACCTTGTAAAGTACAATCTGGCTCGGAAAAGAAGGCACACCACCACGTAGCATCGCTTCAACAAATGTCCTGAATTACAGTAGTTAGCGTCATCTTAGTTGAGAAAACAAGCATTACAAATCGTTGTAACATGTAGGCATAAGGTGATTATTAAAATCCACATTTGTATAATATACATAATTATATTATGGTTTTAAAATATTAGGTCGTTATCATAATTTATAAGCATATTTATATATGTGGAGTATTCAAAGTTATATATACGTATATATACAATGCAGTGTGTCGTCGGCTTGCATCGTTGATTTCTTTAGTTTTCCCTCAATATTTTATGTTTTAAAAGGTACGTCAATAGAGGAATATTTGTATATACAAAAAATGGAAAATAAAACCTTTAAATTAATCTCTATTACTTTTAATTGATGCAGTGATCTTTTTCGCACGCTCGTATTCATATTTTTTATGAGTTATATGCATGCGGTTTTGGCGAACGCAAGAGTCAATGACCATGCTCGTGTTTGGCTCAGAAAATGTCATTTCTGACGAGTTAATTCTTGAAAATCTCTATCTGCACTTGTGATTACTTCAATTTGACGAGCAAAGATTGCACTTTGACATGTTTTCCCCAGGACTCTGACTCAGGAGTATTTGTGATGTGATTGCAAATCGGTTTTTCAGAGAAAGGATCTTTTGGTATAATCTGCTGTGAGTGCTTATCGTTGAACACTGATGTGGTAGGCACGTGATTGTTACATATGCCAATTATTATGGTTTTAATTTTTGTGTAAAAACCTGGAGATACTATTTATGGCAAAAGAATACCGCCCCAATGTCTGTCAGTATGTCAAATTCCCAAAATGATAGCGGGTTGTATACCGTCAAATGCTAATACAATGCTTTCAAGGGCATGCTATATAGCACAGTTTGGGATATAGAACAAAGCTGGGTATTACTTGTATGTAACACTCGACTCAATATAATAGTCAATATATAATCATGTATGTTGTGCTCATCAGTAACATTTTGTTTTCAATAACATTAGCGGATTTCATTCAACATGTGCATATTGTGCCACAAAAGGATTTATAGCAATAGCAATTTAAGGTGAGACACATACCGTGTTTGGGTAACATATTACGAGCATGAGTGTTGATATACTGAACTACATCAATAAAATATCTGCTCACTTTTGCATTTAGCGTGAGCAACCTTGGAGTTTGCAAGGACAGCCTCATTGAAGAGCCACACAGTGGCACGCATACGAGCGAGTCAAGTTTATTATTACGGACAGGTAATCGAGTGCTTGTTTTTATCTCCATTTGGTCTCTTATGAGTGATGCATTCGTGTGACCAAAAGATTAATTAACATTTTCGTTTGAGATTTTTCATACTCTTCGAAATGCATGAATTTTGAGTTCGCATACAACAAAGTCGAGGACAGAGGGCTTGGGGTAAAAGCCGGATGAGTTTGAGGATGAGAGAGAGAGAGGATGTGGGGCCGATGGCTTCATCACTGGAGCATCTCCAAAAAGCCTTGTGCTCTGTCTGTGTTTATATTTTGCTGACACAGATGTTCATCCATTCGGTTGTGAGATCACCCGCGTAAAGTTTATTTTTCACCGCTTTCCTGTAAGCCTTATGCACTTTGGAGGTGGTTGCTTGGGATGAGCGTGGACCATTGGTTGGGGGGTCTCGGTGAGGTGGGGCTTGGTCAACATGGTACAGGATATTCGGGATGACTAGGAATGTTATTTGGGCACGGCTACTTGTATCATGCACGAGATTCACGTAATGTCTGAGTTTTGTACTACTAGGATGTACATTTGAAAGTGAATCTTGCTATGTATAATGTTTGAATTTACATGATATAAGAGTCTTTGTGTACTCATGTAATTGATACTGTGCAGCGCTTGCAGTATGTGATCGTCTCTTTGTATCTTCAATACATGACTCTGATACGACACGTAGTATTGTAAACTTGTATCACATACAAGAGTTAGTGGAGCACTGAACAGTGATATGAAATCATGTCTGATGCGGCTGAACTGACAATGCAGTGGAAGAAGCACAATACGAAGTAGCAGCAACAATGCAAGTACTCGTGCGTCTCGTGTCAGTCAGTAAAATATATTATACCGTGGTTGTGCCATGCTGGGGTTACATAGTCGCGGTGAAAACTTTCCTTTGTTACATGTGCTTGGTGCATGCATGGGACTAGCAGCTACGCTCAGACATTCATCCTGATTAAAAACCTGCATTTGGTTGTGGCATGCAGTGTTCCTCGGCAGTTTGAAATACCTGGTTTATGTGTATGAAAATGTTCACTATTCCATTTGCAATTTGTTTTACAATGTGGTAAATGCACATTAGTACACAAAATCCGCTATTAACTTATTAAAATGAATACATCACGAATACTCACGTATTATTCGGAATTTAGCAGAAACTAATGTGGTAGTAGCTGTGGTATGCAATTATTTAAAGAATAGTGTCATTTCAGCTCTGTGCCGGGCACAATGAATTCATTCTCGGATGTTCATATATCATAGCATCTCATATCTCGCTGTTTCCCAATGTTGCACTAATGTTTCTATTTTTTGGCAATGACTGAACGTATAATCACAAAAGAAGCGGGCCGGTAGGTAGTTAAAAACAATGTATTACTTGATTATTTTGATTATGAATGTCATTTTATATGCTCTTCATCGCCTGAATTCGTCGATATACGTGTATCAGTATATATATATTTTTACATGTATACGTGACTAACAGCGGTTAATATATGTTTCTCTTTTCGCTGTGGATTTTACGATGTGTCAATGTAACCTATATATAAAAACTGGCCCCGGCGAATATTAGAATAACCTTAACTAAATACAATACCTAATTGCACAGCGGTACACTGGCTACGATTTGCTAAGTACATAATAAAGTTTGGTCCTTTGTCACAGAAGGACATCACGCATGTGTGCGCTTGTTTATGAATACATACGATTTATACCATTTTTACCCAGAAATGTTCCCAGTATGAAGGTTGGTTGTTTGAATTCAGGTCAACATTCATAAATCAACCAGATTTTTCAAATGACTTAATCGACAACCAAAACGGGTGAAAGTACACGTACAAGACAGTTACAAGTTTTTTTATAACCCTAATACTACTAACATGATGTTTCATGAAAGCATTTTGAATTCTAGAACTGCAAAATAATTTTTTTTAAAAAATAACTTTAGATATCCAGTAATAATGCCAAATTCACTTATAACCCGGAGTAGTTTGTAAAAGGCTTGAACAACAAGTCGATCTATGTGATCTTGATGTATTTATTTATCAGCATTTATTTTACATTCCATGAACAAGACAGAACTAACGATATTCAGATATCTTTACGATTTTTAACTCTCCAGTTTACTGTTCTTCAATTTTTTGAAAAAACCCGAAACGGAACCAGATTTCCGATTTTCATGTATTAAAATGTATAGGTAAGAAATATTTCTGTAGAAATGGCAATGTACATAGCAAAGCACTTTAATATTAGTGTTATGTGGCAAGGTACACATTTACTAACTTTTGCATGCTCAACTCAAACCAGGGCTTTCGTTTTTTTCTTACTATTTTTTCTTACTATACTTATTTTCAAACAAATTTCACATACCCTGACATCTTTGAATTCTAGAACTGTAAAATTAAAAAAAGCATTCTAAAAAACTTTCTAAGAAACTGTAGCTATCCAGTAATAATGCCAAGTTCACTTCCCAGCAAACCAAGCTGTCGCTTTTCCATCGCAGGACGTATCTGAAGGTGTCAATCTAGTAAACAATTCGACGCAAATATTTTTATGTATAGCTACGGTATAGTAGAGATGACGAATCTTCAATGCGTTCTTGAAGGTCCCGAAAAGTTACAGCAATTGTACATAAAAATTGACGTCAACATCCTATAATGCATAACTGTGTCTAAACGGTATCGTATATGCAGTACATTTGCTGAACCTGGAGTACTTTGTACTAACAAAGAGTTTGTATGATGATCACAGCAAGTCTATGTGATCTTGATGATTTGTTTATTTATTGGCTTTTATTTCATTTCACATTGCATGAACAAGGCAGAACTAAAGATATTCAACTCAGCTTTAAGATTTTAAACACTTTTCCCCCCAATATTTTGGAAAAACCGAAACGGAACCAGATTTCCAGTTTTTATGGATCAAAATACTTAGGTAAGAAATAATTCTGTAGAGATTACAATGAAAGCATTTTAATACTGGTATGTTATTGTCGCAACACATTTACTAACTTTTCATCAACTCCAACTGTCGGTTTTTTCTTACTTGCCATAACCGAGACTAACTCTACTCCACTCCAAACCGGTTCATAAAGATATTACCTACTGCACTCAAGGCAAGGCCTTTGTGTAGAAACTGCAGTATACGAAGGCATTTTAATAAAGCCATGTTATCGTGGTATGTCAGCGTGGCTATATTAGACAATTCACTAACTAAACTTAAGGTAACTCATGTAAAGCATTTATTTAAAAATAATTGTAAACAAACGAAAACGCTACTCACTCGTTCCGGCTTTCTCCTCGAAAACAATCTCATCTCTCTCTGCAACACACAAAATTATTTCATAAATAATTACGAGCTTGAAACTGGTAATAACCACAAAAGACGAAGATAGAAACAACGTAAAATTTCCTTCCATTCTTGAGAGCCGTAAAATATTCAACGCCGAGAATTTAGTAGTTTCCATTGCATAGTGCATTATAGAGATTGATGATGACCACAAAAGGCGAAAATGAAACAATTGTAAAAACCACTTTTAATTCTTAAAACGGAAAAATATTCAATGCTCAAAATTTGCTAGAGTTCCCATTGCAGATTGCATAGTGCTCCGCATGCAAGCTGGTGTTTGAGTTTGACTGGTGTACCACCTACGAACCAGCTGCAGAAGGACATGAAACAGAACCGTTCTCTGAGCTGCGGAACAAAGTCTCAGTCACCCTGCCCCGAGCGTGTGTCCTCGTTCCACGGCAGAGGGGAGCGCAGTGGTGCTTCCACTTTCATATGCCTACGTTCCATGCATGTGTACGTAAAAACTGCAATAGCAGTCCAATTTCAGTCGAATTTAAATCGAAATACACAACTCAATCTGTTACAACCGTCAAGTCACAACGCGACAGTTGTGGATTCTGCAAATCAATCAATTCTCTGTGTGACATTCCATCTGAAAGATTGGACAGAACGAGTATAAATGCTGGAATCTTTCCGTTTCTGGAGCATCTGCTTGTGAAGAAATTACCAGTGGACGAAATCAGTACTCAAGTTTCAAATTTCAGTCCCACCTAACTGGACTGCATCACTGCACAAGTTTTTTCTGCAGTCAATGGAAAACCGCTTTGGGTGGTCCTCCTTCCCATCATCACCACTTCCACTGTCCACCGCGCCAGAGAGTAACAATCGGGGGGCAAGTCGACGACACTGGTCCTCAATCGCGGTAACGCGCATCAACAATGGAGAAAAAAAGCAGTCGAGTATTCAAGCTCAACAAAATTTGATCCGAGTCAACATGAGGCTCATTCGCTACTCCAGTGTTCCGGACGAACTCGCGTTCGACGCGAATTTTTTAATGTTTACGTTGTGCTCTGTTTACATAAAAAATAGCCTTTCACCTGATTCTCAAAGCGTTTTCGCTCGACGCACGTGCTCGTGCGAGCACCACCGGCGATTACGGATCCAGTTTGTTTGTTTGTGTGTGCATTTACGTCGGATAAATACGTGTCCAATTTGTGACTTATGGAATTTTTACTGTGATTACGGTGCAAGGTTTTTTAATTGTTTACACGGGTTTGTGCAATTTGTGCGAATGAGCTAAAAGATGTAAGATGAATGGCGATGGAGAAATTGTAAGTGTTGATTGTTGAGGAACTTTTTGATTTTGATTTGAGAGATAGTTGAAGAACATTTAGTGGTGATTGTGAAGTTTAAAGTGAATGGAAAAATGCTCGTTAATGAACCGAGACGGAGAGCTGCGTATGCGAAGAAATTTGAAGTTGTCAACTTCCCACACACAGATAGAAGTTTGACTAGCTCAAATCACTTGTTTAGTGTATGGAGATATCATTTGAGGGATTAGAATAACTTGTCAATAAAAGTGTCACGTAAGTCAAGTCACTAAATAGCTGCGAGAACTCTCGACGAGACTGTGTGAGTTCCCAAGTGTGGTGATTGGCAGGTGATAAACTTGTTACATATTTTCATAAATGATATTATAGCTCTTTCGTATCTTGTGTACAGGTAATTAGTCGCCCAGATATCTTCACAAGGGGGAAACGCGTCGCTCTCTTCATCGACAAATCCGCTTTCATGGTTCTCCGACCGTCACTCGTCATCGTACCACTGTCAGTCACCTTTCCTGAGAGGGGAACGTCGAAAAGTCTTACTCTAATCTGGTGCTCAGTCACCTTTTCTCCCGTCGTGTGCAAGTATTTGCGACTAAACGTGAGACAACTAATAATCATGCTGCCAGCAGGTCCTGCAAGATTATCCCACCTGAAGAGGCTACTCACTGCCGTAGTTCTCACCATCGAATCCGTATCCGACGAGGACAACCCACCGCGTGGATAAAGTCTTTTGTACTTAATATGTCGCTTATACACATCACCTAAACTTTCAGAGAGGGAAGACAGACGGGTTTATTACAGGTTCGCTTGTCGAGATTTTTATTGCTCTATTGATTTTTCTTCTCTTCTTTCCTTTGTCTGACCTGGACAGAGGCGTTTGTCACTTTTCATTATACAAACTCGGATGGTACATACAGATTCTTATGAATATATGGGTATCGTAAGTTATTTTTTTCTTGGTCATTCGGCTGAGGGTGGCGAACAGATCTCGTTTTTGCGTGAGGATTGCAATTGTATTATTGCGTTTTGGTGCTGTCCCGTTCCTCTTTAGGTAACTCTTCCATCGCGGGTCCATAAATCGAGCTAATTGTGAGCTGTGACGTGCAGTCGTAAACCACCTCCTCTGGAGTTTTAAGCTAATAGGTGTACACTGATGAGCTTCCTCGTCCAGGGGTGATTTACAACCGATTGTGGGGGATGAATGTTTGTATGCGTGTTTCGTGCGGAAGATATGAGCGTCTTAAGACGAGTTTCGTGGCGGATCTCAATGGTTTTGTGGAGGTTCGAGATTGTAAAGATTCTGGTTGACTTTTCGAGTTTGGTTTTTGGGTTTTTCTGGGCACATCTTGTGGGTGTCAGGCTTGGTTTGGTGGAATACTTGGAAAGCGGTTATGAGATACGTGATGGGCAGATTTGTGTAAAAAATCAGCAAGTGTTTGGAATTTCTCGAGGACATTATGCCAATAGTTTCGTTTCGTTGCTCCGAGAGGATATGATGAAGTATGGGTCATGTTAGTGTCTTGAAGGAGTCATGCTGGTGTGTCACACACGAAATGGGGTACTCACGGTAGGAATGTTTTAATACCAGAATGTTTTCTTTTTGTGCATCAAATCATTAGTGTCCGTCCTTTCCTTGCTTAAGCTGAGGACCGAGGTGCTCGAGTAGTTGGAGCACAATACCACTGCTGGGGGTCTGTCCCTTTGAAGGCCATAGGCTACCTAGCAAGTTTCCGTTTTGTTCCAGGTGAGCCAGGGAAAAGTTTTGTTTCTCCTCCCTCGTTCTCCAACACAAGTCATTTTTTTTGCATATCATAACTGTGTATGATTTGTACCGTAATAATGTTTTCATTATGTATCTGAGAACAATGGGTTGGGGGCTGGGAGCTAGATGATTTTCTCACAAAAATCTCGCTACCTCTTGACATCTCAATGTGTCGATGGCTTCAGTGAGTTTTTCAACACACAAAAGGCAAACGTGTTAAGATTTGCTTTTGTCAGTTTGCTGCCAAAAAAAGATGAGTAGTTTTTACGTGGCCCTTTGGAGGAATGACATACATTAAATACTTTTGGAAACGACTTTGTGCTTAAATCCTGCTGGTACATTGTTGTCAGCTAATAGAGTCGTCATTTTTACCATTCTCTTGCGAGTCATAAAAAGCGTTTTCGAACCAAGTCAGTTTCACAATAAAAAAAGATGTTTCACACAACTTTCATTTTCATCACGACCACCATCCAGTGTGATCATCATGAGACGTTTGCAACCCTGCCGTTTTTCGCCTTCTCACACGGCTCGCATTGTCAATATCGTAAATGCGAATTGAACAAAATTCTGTAACAATGAAATACACACCAATACGCCACTCTTTTTAGTACGACTCTCTCTCTCTCTCTCTCCTCTAAAGCCTTTGTTCAGAGATTTCTTTTAAAATGTTGAGAAAAAAAATCTCCATCCATTTTAACGAGCATTAAGTGTAAGCAACCAAGTACTAGCACCACCGGATGTTTAGCCTTTTATCAGCTTGGTAGCTCTGTCAAAGTCTTAGGAAAAGTGTCCTGTAATGTTTATTCTCCAAGTGGTGATGGGACTCTGCTATAAGTAAATAAATGAACGTTTGCTCGTAGACAAATATGCAGCGAGTAGTGTGGTCTCTTCCGAATGTGATGCAGTTGGGCGATATGAATATTTGTGGAGATTTGGAGAAGCTCTGCGCATTATTCATGGTCAACAGTCACATTAGCGTTGTGTGAGCACATAATGAGGAGAACAAAGTGTACTTGCGTTTGAATGAATCCGAGATTTCCTGTCTTCTGTTTGAGCTTTCTGATTGCATTTTTGCTCTCACAACGTTTCTCCCTGCTGGTCTGCGGAATTTTACCAGATTAAGAGGAAAAACGAAGCATTGTTCGCGCATCTTTGTGCGACTCATGTCTGTGCGGTGTGGGTAGAAGCTCACTAATGAGTTTGCATAGCACACTATGACAGGATATAAAATAATGGTGTGTTTTTTTGGACATTGCATGTAATTCCACAACCACCGTGTCCTCTACTGTCTCACACAAGATTTCTTCTTATTTTTTTCTGCATTGTCATGTCTTGGAAGAAAATGTGGAACGTCCATTATACGTGTATGACGTGTTTTTTTTGCAAGCTGTCAGCATCGGAATAATATTCTTTGCAGATTTCTCATTGAAAATTCTAACAAGGGGGTTGTGTGCAGTTCACAAGTTTGTATTCGTGTATATATTTGCTCAACAGTCAACCCCTTTTTTCCGTCAGTAGCCACCTGAAAGTGGTGTGCATGTGTAATAAAGGAAATACGGATGGTTTGATGGAAAGCTTGTGTAATAAATTTTAGAAGAAATGTGTGCAGGGACGGTTCAGAAAAGTTGACGCTCTCAGTTCTCTTTTTTCGCATTAAATAAATTCTGAATGAAAGGGTTTCGCTTGACACAGGTTTTTCAATGTCGAGTGCTTGCGTGCTACAACAGAATGTATACATATCGGTCAGTATACTAGCGAAAGGCTTACGTGCTCGAGAGTACACGTAAATACATTATATTCTCGCTGTGTTCTCACCCATTGTTCAAAAAATTTCGTTATATTTTCGGGACTATATATTTTTCGCGAAAAAAATGAACGTCTTATGAGTGGGTGAAGTGGTAAGTCAATTGGAGGGTGCACGCAGATGTACATATGCATTTTTCTCGACAGGCTTATGATTATATTCTTCTCGGTGGTGGTATGGTGTGTGCCCACCAGTCTTACTCGTGCGTGCAAACTTGTTCCTTTTTGCCATCCTCATATTTCCGCTAACGCACACCTGCGCACACCTAACTTTCAGAAGAGATGGCCGCACTACTTTTTTTTCGCTTATAATAAATGTAATTTCATTCTAGAGCTCTCGAGAAACTGTAGCTAATACGTATGCATGTGTGTTCCTTTTATGGGGGGATGTACGTAGCAGTCCTCCTCGACTCTGGAAATTGTAAAGAGGATCGTTTCTTTTTAAAAAATCACTGACCGTGACCCGGTATAGTAGCTGTACCTGAGTTTTGTGTTCCTATTTGCTCTGCTGCAGCGAGATGTCTTCTCGGATGTGACTGCTTCTTTACACGAATATCAAAGATGATGGCAGTTGTTTGTGTGTGCACTCTGTATGAGCAGTGTGCTGTATCATTATCGATAATCACGAAGAATAGAGGTTCACAGGCACCTGTTTCCAATCTCTCTGGAAAAAAGTTGTAATTTTTCCCTTGCACCATGTATAGAGACTATAAATTCATATATTTGTGAGTAATTTGCAGGTCAGGAAGATTCTCCGTTTGAAACATTCATTGAGAGACAGATGCACGGGGAAAACATCATTTTCAGCATCAAAAACCTAAGCTCTCGTATAAAAAGTTAATCTCCCCCCAAAAAAGTTGTTCTTTACGAAAACGTAACACATAACGTGCTCATTATGCATGGTACTGTAGGCAGCCGTATTCCTCAAGATGCTTTATCATTATCATCCATGACTGCGTTACTCTGTAATGAATTCTTGTGAAGCTATGACCCGCTGTATTCTTCAGAACCTCTTTGCTCCTCATCATTTTTTTTCTCTCTTGTAGAGAAAAAAGTCTCTGAAACAGTTTGTGGTTTCCTCTTTTCTCATTGTTATTGTCAAAGAGTCGAAATATTATTATCACCCATTGCCATTGCTCATATATGGAGAGAAGTACGGACGTATTTATGGGAGCACTCTAGCCAGAAAACTGCTTCACGCGGTTTGGTACCCTCTCTCTGGTTTATGTTCGTCTACTTTTTTACGCTGCACACACACACAAACCCCTCCACTTTCATTTCAAGATTGTCAAACATGACAGTTAGTCAGTAATACTCAAGTTAGACTCTGCAGAGCACAAGTCGTCAGAAGAGGCAAATGTCTTGGAAAGCTCGTTGCAATGCAGTTGTGTGCCATTCTTTCTTTATTTCTCATCATCAAAACATCAACCTATCATATACCCCCATCCATTGGGTAAAAAATGGTTCCAGATGAGAGATGAAGTGCGTCACCCTTTTTTTTCATCTTTCATGCCAGAGCAGCCAGAAGAGTGGAGAGAGCCTCGTCGTCGTGCTAAGAATAATATGATGTGTGCTAAGATGATGTGTTAAGATGCGTCTCTCTGTTTTTTAAAGCTTTGGAATATTCTTTAACACATCAGAGCATATTTTATTTTTTATGGTGGACTTTTTTTACATTTTATCCCCCTTCTAGTTTAGTAATTATGTATGACTGCGTCCGTCCATAAGGATCTACGAAACACCGGAAATTCTCAATGAAACTGCTTGAAAGTATGAAAGAAGGGGGTGAAACTTGAAAAGTTGGGATTTCTGGTGGAAATAATGCTGATGCAAATACTATATCGTAATAGTTTTGATGTGGTAGTAGTGTCGTAGGACTTTTATTACGCACCCTTGCACATGTTCTTTTATGCGCAAGTTTTTAATAGAATTAAGGAGTCGTTTAATGCGTTTGATGGTATCAAGGAAATCTTGAGGAGCGCTGGCGACATTAGAGTGCAGACACGGGTTGATACTTTGTTTCCGATTCAAGTCTCTCGGGGTTCGAGAGGATGACGTTGTCGTATTCTTCTTTCTTGGAACATGAATTAACACTATTCATCGGGAGAGTGCATTAAAATTGAGACTTGCATGCACGACTTGCATTATGTGCGTCGACTTGTCGGGAGTTTCTCGGTGACTTGGTTCACGGTTTAATGCGTCGGGCATGATGATGGGGAGTGATTTATGCTTTATGATCGTCATGAATTCTTCTCAATGAATGATAATTTTTTGAGTGCGGAATGGCATGTTGCGTACGCGTCTTGGCGTCACTTTGAAGCTTGTTGCTTCCCAAGCAGGCGTGTACAGCTGGACTGACCGAGGCACATGTGGCTTGAGTTTCCGGTGCCACGTGCCACGCACAACTGAGCAGAATCAGAGGAACCAGCGGTTGTTGATTCTTAATTTTAGTCTTTTTTTTCGAGGCAGATGATGACGGGTAATGTACAAGTGTTCGTTTATGGTTCGAGTTATCAAGTGTGTGTGAAGCCAAATGGAAGGTGAGCACAAAGACGCGGTCTGTCTTTGGACGGATGCGTTTGTGTGATGCAAGGTCTTCGGATGTTGTGGTTTTCTTTCACTCTTCACGCAGAGTACGTATTGTTGAGAATATTGTTGGAAAAAGAATAAGAAGAAAAAACTGTTGCTTATTATTTTGATGGTGTCGGTTCAAGGACTGGTGCGCATTTGCTCCCGGAGAAACGAGTCCCTTGTCGTGGACAATCTAAGAGAAATCTAGAGCATCCTGCAGCAGGCGGCAGGAGTTGAGAGAGGCAGCTGGAAAGACAACTTTTGCGGCGTGGCACGCTTCTCCTTTTCCTTCAGGATGGGAATTGGGATGCTCTTGGGGTGCGACATGCTCGCATATATGTACACTGTGAGATTAGAGTGCTTCATTGCACTAGCCTGTTGAGCAGGGTAATACGTGGTAATGTGCTGGCTCTCTTGTTCTCTCGGAAAGGTGCTCCACGATCGTAGAATCCACGCTCGTAGAATCCACGCTCGTAGAATCCACGCTCTAGGGTATTGCGTATGAAGGAGGTAGAAAAACAGGATGGATTAGTTAGATTGATGGTGGATGTTGTACACTCGTGTCAATGAGAGTATAATCTCGATGATGAGTCCTGGGTGATGAATGCCCGGCGTGGATTGGTCAGGGTGCATGTTAATCATCATTAGTTGCACAAACATTAGGTCGTATTTACATTGCTCATGGAGCTGCATGGTTGTACACGTCAGTTTGCAAAGTGGTTTGCTCCGTGAGCAGAAAACTCTCGGATTGTTTAAGCAGACCAAACGCGTTCCATTTGCTGAGAATCGTAATTATGCATGCTCATTCGTTCGCCCCTTCTACTGACTGTGTGTGCGAACTTTTCAGTGCTGTCATCCGTTTCTATACTCTCTGTGCAACTGCACCGGGGTCAGTTGCATCCAAAAACCTTGGGTGTATGATTGTTCAATGTGCTCTCGGACATTTTGTGTGCACCATTTTTGTAGTGGCAGCAGATGCTCCGCACTTATTGGGATGAAGCAACACCTTTTCTAACGCATCTGCGGGGTTTTATTCCGAGTGCAGTGGAATGGATGCTGTGACGGAGGTATCGTATATATCTTGTATCTGACGCTATGTACACTCTGCGCTGCACTCGCGTACCATGCATTCGTAGTAATGTGGATACAGAGAGCAGCGAGCCATGTACACCGATTTTTAGCGTGTGAGTACGACTCGGAGTTTTTAAGGCCCTGCCTGATTATATAATACCCAGTTGGGGAAGAGATGCTTTTGTAGTCCCTTTTGAATGGAGATTTTTCTCTTTCAGAGGAGCAGATGTTTTCCAGCTTTTCCTTTTTGAAAGGACTTGTGAAACCATTTGTTTGCACAGTTTTGCCTGTTGATCTCACAGGACCAACAACTTCTCTGTGTGTAGTAGAGCTATTACGAATCTGCAGAGAAATGCAGATGTGTGTCGATATGTGCTTGGAAGGGCTTGGATTACTCGAGAAAAAGTGCTCCCGAGTGGAGAGGTAGAAGCATATATGCGTGTACACATGTTGATACGACCTTTTGTTGCAGGTAAATGAATGAGGGATTCAGAGGTTGCTCATTATACGCGTTATAACTGTACAGTGTCGAGTCTGACAGTTTTTGGCCCGTGCCATCATCATCCTTCTGCGATTATGTGAAGATCATCAAGTTTCCTTTTTCTCTCCCTTTTGTTCCATTCACTGGGGGAAAAGGGAGCTTTGTGGACCTTTACGTGGCCCTTTTTTTCCAATCACACATGCACTGTATGGTCCGTCATCAGCGTCCCATATGGTGATGCGTATATTTCCAGGGATTTCTCACTCTGATGAGGTCAAATGAAAGATCCTTGAGTTTTTTTGGGGGTGATGGGCATGAGAGAGCAAAGACCAAAGGAGGAAATGAATATGCGCACCAAATGTGAAGAAATGCTTCAAACGCACCCGGTGTCTCGTGTCGATTTTTTTTTCGAAATCGGTTCCATGTGTTCTCTGTCCTTTTAAAAATCAAGGTTTGTTTTTACCATCGGGGCTTACAGCGCAAAACACCAGTTGCGTTTTTGTGCTTTTTGGTGCTCGTCTATTTTCTCTTGTAAAAAGAGACTTTATTAAAAGGCAATTGATGGAGATGATGATATGTATGCAAGCTGTTGCTCTTATTAAGCTACTGTTCTCTGTTTTCCTCGTCGGGTTTGGTTTTCAGGGCCTTCCGTCCGGCTGCTCGTTTCATTGTTCCGTGGTCCAAATACGGAAGCTCATGAGGATTTAGTGTTCTTCAATGCTTGTTGCGTGGCCGTGTTGTTGATGATGATGAGGTGCTTGTGCCATGTGCCGTGTCGCGTGCCACTGCTCCCGCTACCGTGCGCACAGTTGGCTTTTTTGGCCTCATAACCTGGCGTGACAAGCGGCCGGACGTTTGTGGACGCTTTTAATCATTTCCCCCTTGATAGCAGCGTGGTGAAATGGACCGTATGCGGTTCGTGTGGAGGATGGATGTTTGACAGGCCGATAAGTTGTTGGGCAGAATCGAGTGTGTTTCTTGTGGTGTGCTTTGCGTAATGTATGGACACCCAGAGTACTGGCGGATGTGAGTAATGAGTGTGATGCTTGATCCGATTTCCTGGTAAAGTACTTACCTGGGGAGCGAGGGAGATTTTGGTGAAGGATTGACATTTTTTGGAGCGAAAAGAGAGCTGTGATTTTCATTGCTTTGATACGTGATTGATTTGTACAACTTTTTCGTATGATAAGAGCTTGTCAGGCTGACCTACTTTGGTCCGTTGTGGAGTAGAGTGGTTTTCCATGTATGGACGTCGTGGAGGAGAGAGAGTCTTTAGCAGGAGGTGGCGAATTGCAGCGTTATCATGTTGTTGTAGTAAATGTTATTACAGGCCACTGCGAATATATGCACTACACATATATACGTTACAGATAAATTGTCGCAGCAGATAAGCGCACGTTTGTGTTGACTTTTGCATGCATCAAACCGGCTTCTGGGCGTCTGCTCTGCACTTTGTCGTAATGCGATAATCATTTTGTTTTGTGCCGGTATACTGGAAGTTGTACGTGCAGGGTTGTTATCGAATGCACTGGTTAATCCTCGATTTTTAGGCAGTTGCATACGAGTCTATGCAAGTCGAACAGATTTGCTTTACATGTTATCCTGTCACAACTGTGCTTTCTGTTTTTATTATCACTCTTGTGCTCGCTGTTGAGTGTGGTTTAGCCATGTGGTTAAAAAGTTTTGCGCATTACGTTTTACCCCCTTCGGACTATTCGTTTCTTAATTCATGATTTTCTCCCCTTTTTTCGTGCATCCTCATGATAATTGCATTAAAATTCTGTCAGAGAGATGCTGTACTCAAGAGAGAGAGAGAGATCGAGAAGGGCGGCATACATTTTTTTTCAAGTTAAATGGATTCTATTGTGTGTATTGGTGTGTTTATTAAAAAGAAAACTCACAAGGGAGTCGGACACACCAGAGAGAGTGCGAGATGAAGTTGGTATATATTCCCGGAAGCAATTTTATGATCCAATAATCATTTTAGGGGTAATCCGCAATTTATTTATATTTCGACGGTTTGTTTTCTGTCAGGGTTGATCAGGAAATGTGTCCGAATGATGGGTGGAAATGAGAGAGAAAACCCTTCTGCGTTTATATTCCCTTTGCGGTGAAGGATGATGGAATAAAGTAGGAAAACCGAGTCTTGAGCCACTGGCAAATAGGAATCGTATTAGATTATTTTGACTCCAGGAAATAAACGCATAATAGAGTGCGAATCCCCGGTAGGGCTCTTGTACGCAAATGTTCGCATCTGTTCAGGAGTTTTGAAACGTTAGCCGTAATGAAATGTGCGTCTTGTGAGTACTTTTTTAAAACGCAATCAGCAACGAAGAGTTTCTCCCCTAATCTGCGCACGAGAGCGTTAGTCATGTACGAGCGAACGTATTCAAAGTATGAAGGATTCGAAGACGAAAGGAAATCATGATAATCAGTGTATTCTTGTGTAACTGATACATTTTTCAACTTTTTCTCTCTTGCATAATCATCGTAGTGAATTGGAATCGGAGGAAACGAAGCGCAATGAACCACATCGGAGATTTCTTTATTCTATCTGAACCGCACGATGAATGCGAGTGGGATTAATTGCTGTATTCATACACGTCGGCTTTTTCGTTCAGACTTCAAAGTGGAGTTCATATTCCTCATTCCCTCTTTTTGCAGTACACAATTTTGAGGAACTGCCGTTTTTCTGTATTTTTTTTACGTTCCTCTGTTCATTCCTGAGAGTAACAACTGTTTTAAACATTTGTGGTTTTCACTTTTTTTGGTGATCCTTCTCTTCTCCCTCATTTTCTGTCTAAATCGCTTAATGCGATTTTCATCCTCTTCATGAGAACATGATCAACTGTTTCTTGTACGATTACGCTACTCGTACGTATCAATCGAGTTTACTACGCATGTGCGCTTGTTTTACATGCTGTGAGGTCCTTTTTAATGTTGTAGCCTGTCATCATCGTTTTTTTCCCTATCTTTCTTTGTCGCCCTTTTAACTTGTCTCGCGAAGAATGATGATTGAAATTGGTCGAGTTCTCATTTCGTTCTAGTTACACGGCTACTTAAAATGTGCGCTTCCATTTCACGAGAGAGAATTGTAGTTGTAGTATGCAGTTGTGTATAGAAAAGCTTGATGGAAATGATTTCGAGTGCATGCACCATTGACTAAATAAGGAACAGTTCATGGATCAGTCATCAACGTCCTCATTTGCTTCGTAAAGAGAGGACCATTTGAGACGATCATTTTCCAGGGAGATGGCATCTTTCTCTCTCTGCTCTTGATCAGATGGAAATGTCCGACAGTTTATTAACAGACGAGCCGCTGCAGCGAGATGCTGTTCTCGTACAACTCATTCATTCATCATTCATTTTTTCGGGTAAAAAATGTAGTTATAATCTTCATTGATTCATGGTCTGGTGGACACGGACGAGGAGGGAGGTAGCTCTGGGAAGGAACTGCTCATAAGCATAAAAATGCGGTGCAATGTGGTGATGCAGCAACTATACGAGCCAAACTTATCAACTACACACGATAGAGAAGTGCACAAGACACTGAGGGATGAGAGTTATTAGCAGAGTCAAAGGATTTTTTTTGGAGGTACGATTCGTTTGCCTGTAGGGTTATTTAGAGCTGCTGGGAAAATGCCACGCTTTTACCTTGTTGCTCGCGAGAAACCGGTGTGTGTGATTTTTTGATCATGATGGGGGGAATTTGTGTGTGATCTTCCTCTCCTCCGACTTCAACTTGTTCACATCACGCTCTGACGTATGTGCAGTAAACGATTAATTTTTTTTGTATAATGCGTTACTTCACAAGGTGCGCTTGTACGAGAATCTTTGGTGGAAGCGGATCTCTCGCAATTGCTATAAATATTGAGATCGGTGGTGGTGTGGTGCTCAATTCCTTCCTACGACTCTGCTTGGTGCTCTTACAAATCGCGTTCGTTGTTGTACGATTTTCGTACTCTCGTACGTATCATTACTGAAACGTGCAAGATTTGAGATTTCTTCCTTTTGTTGACTGAACGGAGCTCGGAATGAATGAAAATGAATGAGTGGTGATGATGATGATTCTTTCAAAATGAATGTCTGTCTGATGAGAGAGACTTTTGATGATACGTTCTTTATGGCCACACATGCGTGTGTGAGATTAAAAAGAATTGCTGAGAAATCCCCGAAACCCAACCATGATTGACCACCAAATTGAAAGGATCGTAACTCATTTTATATTGCATTTTATTTCTCCCTGCCACGAGCTTACTTCCTTTCTCCCATTTTCGTTCTCTTGATCTGATTCAAGAAAAATACTCGATTTATTGCAACGTAAATATGCAAGTGCGAGTTGTTGAATATTTTCGGTGCTATTTTTGAACCTTTAGAAATGGCATAATCAACATGTGGTGTTCTGCTCATTGGAGGTGGTGGGTGGGTACACCGATTCGAGTAGGCAAATTCATTCGGTCCTATATTCAGTTTGCTCATTTTTTTTATTCTCACACGAAAATTGTAAGAATGCATCGTAAAAATATTTTTCCCGTGTGTGTACCTTGCTCCCCAAAAAAATTATACATCAAAATGCTGCTGATACGTGTTCATTGAACCGTAGTTGCTCATAATAGTCATCGTCTTATTATCATGTTGTATTTCGTACATTAGTGCTTTGATTGCTCAAGCAAGGAATATATCAGGATGTTGTGCACTCGAAATTTTTACAGAATCTCGGGATTTTTAAGCATTTTTCCCATTCTTGTGTGTGAATGCTTTGAGCATAATGTATTTGCTTTGCGTATGAGAGCTACTCGTAATCGGAGGAACATTTCTGTAATCAGCATCTGAATATTTGTGTTTTGTTTTTCATACTTTGGGAAAAATACGTTTGCATTTTTTTACACACGGGCTTATTTTTTAGGAGGACCTTGTATCTTTGGCTGGGGTGATACAAATACTGTTTTCGCCAGGAAGTAAAAATCTGAAAAACTGAAAATCTTGACGTGTTCGCAGCGATTTGAGTTTGTACTCGCGAGTTGTATTTGTGGAAAAGTCCTGTACAAAGTTATAAAGAGCAAATGAAAAAGTCATGTTTCTTTGTCTTTTATCGTAGACGGGAAAAACGGGATGACGCTGATTAGCAGATTGTGGCAGTTTTTTTTCGACAAAAACAGTCTTTTTTAGTTTTTTTCATATTTTGCTCGCAGTTTCTTTGCACAACTTGTCGTGGTGAGTGAGTGTGTGCAATATTAGTGAACAGGATGGGGTTTTTCTGTTAAAAAGTCATAAATCCTGTGCACTCTTTTAATATCCTCCTTTTTTGCCAGCAACGGATATGCTATAATGATGGTAATTGCTAATGATGCTTTTTGCTGACTTTAATGCGATCATTTTCTTGGTCATTTATAAGCACTCGAGTGAAGTTTATCACAATTTTTTTTACTCGTGGATTGAGTCATCTCGAAAAAATTCTCGTGTCTCGTACACAAAGTTTCTAGAAGGAGAAATCATGAAATCACGCTGTACTGTAAGAGAAAACTGGATTTTATTCTTATACGCTGATCGACTGATTTCAAAAGTCTGTTATAATGTGATGACCGCTGCATTCCTCTTCATTTTCGGGTGCATCTCTGTCATGATTTCTTCTTATGTTAAAAAAGGGGTGAGGATGCACGGTGTGGTGAGGAAGGTGCTGTCTTTTTGAATTGGGGTTAATATTAGAAAGAAGAAGGAAATCGTGATTCTTCAATGACAGTTAGTTAGGTGTTGTTTGCTTCATATTTTTTTGGCAGAAATATGCAATATTCCGTGGCTAAAAAAGAGAGTTTTTTAGTAAGGAGTAGGGAATCGTAGAGTGTGAGTAAGAAATTGGTGAGTGTGCATGATGGGTAAAAAATTTGTTATTTAGATGGATGACTGCATACTAGTGAGACACAAAGGGAAAGAGAGAAGATCAGGTTCGTGAGTTGTTTGGAATCCTTTTTTCTCCTCCACTGGTACGTTCTCATCAACGATACGTCGAGGATGTACGTATTAAAATGAGAAGGGACTGTGAAATGTTGATCATGAGAATGATGAGGGATGAAGAAAGTTGGGTACTTTTTTTCGTATGATATTGTGTTTCGTGATTAGGGTATTCGAGAGGGTGTGCTGTTATTTTGATTGAGTTTTTATTATTGTATCGAAGAGTTATTGGTGGGAGACCGTTTCTCGTCTCGGTTTATTGGATTTAATAGAAATTCCGGAAAGTATTAGGTAAGGGGTACGTAGTATCGGTTGTAATAGCGCTTGGAGTAATGTGGTTCTAGGATCACGAGATATGAGAGAATGGGACTCTCCTGCCCACTTTTGCTAATCATTTTTGAGTTAACACGTTTGCGCTCCGTTTCTCTATATATGCTGAGCTAAAGAATTCACCTTATCACGCCAAGTTTTTTCTCTGGTTCGGACTCCCAACAAGTTACAAGACACTTACACGTGCGATGAATATTGAAAGGGTCTTCATCAGAAATGATGATGATCGCCTTTGTTTTGCGGTGAGAATGGATATGCGTTTTAATATGATAATTTTCTAATGTTGTACACGAAACATTTTTTTTCGCATACGCAAAATTCGATATGCTCGTTGCTTTCGTTAGAATTGTGCTTCTTCAATCGCTTACATTGTTGAACAGTATTCATCTCGTCAGTTTTCATTTATTTTCACTCTCGCCCCTTTCAATCCACGACTACCCTCACTTTTTTTTGTGTGTACACTTTCTCAGAAACCCGAACTACCTGAAAAGTCGTGTCCAATTAAAGACAACCCGAGCAGGGCATCACTTTTTGATCTTTGGATGGTGTTCTTGAGTCGGGTTTGACTGAACGTTGCGTTGTAAAAGGTCCAGCTGTTGCGTTTAAAAGTTTGGAGCGAGAAGATGTGTCAGTCAGGAGTGTCCGTGAGAATTTTACGCGACTATTTTTTTAAGAGTTTACACAAGCGTTTTGTTCCCGAATGCGTTGAGGAAAGAAAGAGCAGATGGCGAAAAAAAACGAGAAGAATGAAGGGTTTGTTGCAATCTTTGGAGCATCTTTTTGAGCAATGAACAAGAAGGTGTCTTCGTTTCGCTTCGACTTTTTAAGACTTTTCAAAGAAAACTCGAATGAGAGGGCTATTAACGAGAGTACATTGTGTACAATCGGGGTCTTCTCACCTTTCCGGGGAAAATGGATACACTCTGTCAAGGAAATTTGGACGTGCACTCTTGTGTATTGATCCAGAGTGTATTGGGCCTGCTGCTCCGCTCCTTAATATATGATATAAGTATTTCTTCTCAAGGGGCAAAAGGTATAAACGAGGTCATGTGAGTAGCTCCTGATGATGATGTGTGCCTTTCCAAGAGCTTCTTTTTGTTTTCGAGTGTGAGATGTGTATTTGGGTAGAATTATTGGTGCTATTGTTGATGCATGGACCCATATATTATTGCTTTTGCTTCTGGGTATCACTTTTATATACGACCGTTCAATTTTCTTCAGCTACTGCTCCAACTTCTGGTGTTTTTTTTTCTTTCATCGTGGAGCAAGTGAGGATGATATCCTGTTGTCCAGCGAGGATGCATGTGAGTGTGTGGCACTCGCAACACACGGCCAGTAAAGTTCTATTATCCTTTTTGATTAGGGCTTTCTGGTCTGTCTGGTTTCTCGCTTTGTGGATCTTTTGCTTCTTCTGCCCTCAAGTTCTTGTGATTGCGAGGAGGAAAAGTGGAAGCATAAAAACACGGTGGCATTTGGTCAGGATGGTTGCGATAGATAGTGGTACGTCACGTCACTTATTTGTCCCATCTTGAACACGGAGAACTAGATGAAATTTTTATTATTATTACTACATCGTGTTGTCTCGTTGATTATTCTCGTTTCTCATCTCCTCTCCATGTCTTCACTGCAACAGTTGGCAATGGTGGTGGCCTTCCTTTATCGTCGTCGCATATCTCTCCTTACACGTTGTTTCTCGTTTCGCATCTTTCTCGTTTTTTTCTTTTCTGAAGCTCAGCAAGTTGCGTTTTGTTTCGTGAAACGAAAGCAAAATCTACATCACGTTGCCAGACACTTTCTTGTGAGTTTCTCTTGTACAGCTCTCTTGTATGTCTCTCTCTACCACGTCTTCCTCAGGCTGCGCCAGCAGAAGAGCTGTGGGGATGATGCCATCTGCATAATATATGATCATTCCAGATTTTGATGGATGAATAAATCTATCTGTAATAATGATATTCTGTGCAAAAATGTGTTTTCTGCATGCGATTTTCTCGAAATGAGTAATGGGAATGCTACTGGGTCTCTGTACTCTTCACTTCGCCCCCCTTTGAAAGGAAGGGCAGAAAGCCGATATACGTACGCACCATGCTGCGTCCAAATGATACTTTTCAGGAGTCATTGCACACCAGAGACGTGTAAAGTTTCCAGGCCCGTATAGTTTCCAGATATATACGTTCCTGTCGTCTTACTGTTCTCACCTTGTCCCCGCAAAAAAAAACCTTATAACTCCGACAGCAGCAGTACACTTCTGCATGACAGGAGAGTTTTTTTTTCAAAAAAAATGGAGCAGAACATCTGCTGTTGCTCCGCGAGTGGAGAGCTTACCTTGCTGAATCCAATTTACCCATCTGCTCCTAGAGATCCGTCAGTGTAATATTATAAGCCCTGAGAGTGTAGTTTTTGGGAGTCCCTTGCAGCCTGTTGAATATTAGTTTGTATTTCATAACCAGTCGAATGTGTATGATCCCTCGTTTCTGGGAGAGTTGAGAGAATCGTTCACTTTTGTATGATACGTGTGTTTACTACTACGATTCGTACTATTGCCATATGGTGTGGTTCGGTTTGTAGTAAAATCGTAGTAAACATGATGCTGATCATTTTCGGAGGGACTCGTTCAGGAGATTACACCGCTTTCTCTTATGATACTGGGATTAAATGAGTATTGTACACCTTTCCACTATTGATTGTGCATACGTGTTGTTTTGAAATCATACGCATCCAGGTGTGTGGTGAGCAACAGATTGTCACAGGAAAAATACGCCCGATTTCTATTGTGCTCTCGTTAACAGCGCGCATCTGCATATAAATCCATGGGCAATGGTTCGTTTTATATAAGTTTCGTTGTATGCAAGTCGAAATCCCTTTGGATTCATCATGATGCTGGGGGTGGGCAGTTGTGGGCAGCTTCTCGTTTTTTACAGAAAACTGCGTCTCGAGGGGAAAATTATTACGAATTTACATATCGAACGAGAGAATTGGAGAATGATGAGTGGATGTGGAGTTTGGGATGTATGTATTTTTCAATTTAATCGTGATTGGATTTGTGTCAAGAGCTATCTTTTGTTTGCCCACAGATAAGAAACGCGGAGGAAGCAGAGAATCAAGAGCGTCATCATGGACGAGAGAGCAGAGTGGTGCGAATCACGTAGAGTTTGTGATGGACACACGTACGATTTGTTGAGTGAGTGTGCGCCATGATTTATTGACAATTGGAGAGGGAAAATTTTTTGCAAGTGCTCTCTCGTCTCGGCACCCGAGATTTGGAGAGGAGTGTAGTATTGTGTTGAAATCAGACTTGTCCAGCACATCAGTCCGTATGAGTTTGGCAGGAGGAAGGACAGTCCGTCGGTTCGTCGTTGCAATATCCCGCAGGCTTGCTTCTCCGGCGACTGCAAGTAAGTGTCGTACGCATCCTGTAAAAGAAAGTAAAATCTCCCTTCTCTCTTTCCTTTCGCAAGCGCTAAACAATATGTTTTCGGGAAGAAGAAGAAAAAATGCTGAAAAGTAGTTGAAGCTCACACACATATTGTTGGTTTTTTTCTGTCTTGAGTGAAAAGAAAAGGGGGAACATCATGATGCATTTAAGTTGATGAGCATAATGTATGCAGCATTATGTATTAAACTTGGCGAAAAAAAGTAACCGAACGAGTTGACTTTTTGTTACAAATAACTGCTACTCTATTTTATAAAGGATGAAAAAAAAAGAGTTTTTAAGAGTGAAATACGCTCACACAATAGTTTTATTTAAAAACCGGCCCGACAGGATACACTGAGAGGAGCATACGTTGTTGCAAAAGTCGGCGTAATAATGAGTGGGGGAAAGGGGAGCAGAGAGACGTTGTGTGTTTCGAAAATAGAGACGGTTCTCGAGGTTTGAGAGGATTCGAAAGGATTCACAAGACTCTACGTAGAGGACTCCTGTTGCTTTTCCCTGAGCAAATGGGAGTAGTGGTGCGAACCACTCTCTCGCAGCAACAGATATACGGCGATAAGAGCGAAGGAGTTGTGTGAGACTTTCTATGAGTTGGTAATAAACTCCTTATACCATATGGCATGGAACTTTGTATTGAATCGGATATTATTATATAAAAGTATACGTACGTACGTACGATGTATGAAAATGCATTACGAGAATCCATCTGTCCTTTTTCTTTTCTTGACTTTACCTTTTTCTCTGGCGAAGGAGCGTTTTCTGGCAGAGAGCTGTAAACCCCCTCGTTGTTTAGCCCTACCACTCTGCTGCTCCTGTAAAACTGACGGATATGATTGTGGAAGTGTTGGTTAGGACGAGAGAGAGAGTAGCTCTACCTCGACGCAGCAGCTCTTTCACAGACCTTTTTTTCATACTGTTGATTGTTGATGTAGGGAGTATAATGAATGCACTCGGTTAGACTGTGTACACGGCTCGGCTTCCCGTTTCATATACACTCTCTCCGTGTGGACACCCTGGGTTGAAACTGCGAGTTATATAAAACCTTTTTTTCACTCCCTTGAACCTCTCAGTTGATTCACAGAAGTCGAGGAGGAAAGAGTGTCAGTCTTTGTCACGCTTTTTTTTCAAGCTACTTGCATATCATACTTGCATGCATACATAACTCGTCTCATACACAAATCTGTGTGTTTTTTTGTATATTGATCTTGTGCTGTGTCTTCAACGTATCAATCTGTTGATAAAATACGCATATTATCGCGCGGTGATGCGATTGTGGATTTAAAAGTGCGAAACAGAACTCAACTTCTCTTGTGGAAGAGTGACTGGGATATTTCGTCCGTGCTCAACAGTGTTGTTGCTCAATATGTGCGATTTACTCTTGCTCATGAAAACTTGCAACGTTCCGAATATTGCGGTTCGAATTGTTCAGAGTGGATGAGATTTAATACGTACGAATTGGATGTAGTGGTAAAAAGTTGGGAAGGACCTGCAAAGGACAGTGGTATGAGTAATTATAATGTTTGAAAGTGGCAGTGGTGAACCATTTGCTGCTAGTTAAGGGGACGTAACAGACGTCTTTGCTGATTTTTCAAGCGTCTTCGTGTGAGTGAGCATAAAATATGAGTTGGCGTGCGTCCCTCAACTCCACAAACTGAATCGTAAAGAGAATCGCGTCTTCCTGCGCTCAATATAGGATCGCTAGAGCTTCGCGAACGAAATAGCTTCGCAGCTATTTCTCCACTTTAATTTTTTTTCTATTGGATATTTCTCCTCCAACAAAAGATATACAATGAATCGGCGGAAGTGTTCCAGCAGCAGGAGAAGCTCTTCAACGATACTTTCTTCGACGCAGACCTCAGTGTGTTCTTCACATGATTTGTCCAAATCGAACTCTAGCCAATCGTCGCGGATTTGTACGAGTTCTTCACGTTACTCTAGTGTAATTGCGCTCTTAGTCATCTTCAGTATCATGCAGGTAAGAACGTATGAAGTATTATTTTTTTACGTCTGAAAAGGTCACTTTGAATCGTATGTTCTATCTGTTCCATCTTTTTTCCATTAACTTTTGAAAAATGACTTTTTAAGCGATATAATATATTCTTAATGGTGGGTATAAACTAATGTGAGGAGATTTTTCTCTTTTGAAAAAAAATGCGAGGAGGGAAAAAAACAAGTGGTAGTAGGATTTTTTATACTAGTGCCACTTTATTATTATTATCCCTTTGCGGGGAGGCATACGTACGTACGTAAATTGTATTACACACAAGCTTTTAATAATCAAGGCAAGCACACGTCGACGTATTTAAAGGACAAGTCTTTTTGAAATATTAAACACTTGTTTCTCTTGAAGAAAAAAATGGTATTATATATCGCTGAAAATTTCATTTTATCCAAAGTTGCTCGGTTGTAAGTACGACGTAATATCCACGAGTAATCGTCGAGTGTGTAAAAATGAGCTCATACGTGTACGTATTAGTAGTACGGAGAGAGAGAGGCGCAGCGAGTGAGTTAAAAATTTTCCCACGGGAATTTCAGATAAAAGTTCAATAATCCACACGACGACTTTTTACTACTTTTAGCCTGAGCTTCTTTGAACAAACCTTCGGACGAGTTACAAATGTGCTATTACTAATAGCACTACTAACTACTGCTAAAATGCGAACAACCAATTTCATCAGGCTTCATCACTGCGCTTCTCTCTCTGCTTTCAAATGGCACTACTACTCTCGTGTTTCTCTTTCACACAACGTAATACGCTGTCAAAGCATGAGAATATACGAGAGTAGGAGTCGAAAATCATTTTGTACAACCTGGTAGTACACATGTATAATTTTGATTTTAATTTCTTTTTTCTCTCACCCCCGTAACAGGTCTCGTACTGCCTTGGAGGAGTATTTGAGTTGCGTTTACGCGAGTTCTCAAATCCCTCCGGAAGAGACATGGATGGGAACTGTTGTGTTCATAATAATCACCAAATAAGGATGAGTGGTGGTAGTGGTGAGGGTTCCACAAGTGCCAGTGATAATATGTGTGGTGGACTTTGCACGACAAAGTTCCGCGTGTGTGTGAAGCACTACCAAGTGACCATCGACCATAACCCGCCATGCACGTTCGGAGAGGCCAGCACCGTCGATCTCTTTAATGACAAGACGATTAATCAAGAGTTCAAGTTCCCCTTCAAGTTTCGGTGGCCGGTAAGTTTTATACTCAAGTCTCTCGTTTCGTAGAAATACAAAGTAATTCATGCAAGTACTCACTCATTTCTTGGATTAAAAGTACTGCGTATCTCAGATTAGCCTCTCATTAAGCTGCATTTTCTTGTCAAGCACGGATTCGGGTTGGCGAGACCGTAATACGAGAGTAAGTAATAATTTGTGTAGGGGCCGAACAACATATAGATCAGAGAGGGTTGTCAAGAGTCAAGGTTAATACACGGTTTCGTATCATCTCTCGTTCCAAAATCAGTTTATTCAACCTTTTCTCTCGCTTCTCTCTTGAGCACACACATTTCTCAGCAGCAATCTCAGTGTCTCTCCCAGACGATCCCTTCAGGGTCATGTATTATTAACAGATTAATTACACGAGAGAGAGAGAGATCTTTTCTCTTCTTTAGTAGAGTACCTACCCATCAAGCTTGGTAATATATAACATTTTTCACGTACCTGTACTCACTGTCTTGGGAGAGGTACGGAGTATACACGTATGTATACGCATTTACGTACCCCCATCATCTCTCATCATGCTGCTCATCATGATGATCATGTTATGGCAGGCATTCCCCAAAAAAAGGAAGATTATTACTTGAGAGAGTTTCGTACCTGTGTGGAAGAAGCTGCTTCTGAAAATCCATCCCCCTTCTTCCCTTAATACGTAGCTCACCTCTTTTCTCTCCTCGTTCCTTGCACCGTAATAATAACAATAATCTCCCTTTTTATTAATTTAAAAGCCTATTTTTTATGGGAATAAAAATCGTGTTTAAATACAGAAAGGGTCCGGTCTTCTCTGTCTTGCTGTTACGTACGAGTTTGAAGGGTACGCAACAAAATTACAACGGAACGCAGTTTCGTATGTATGCGACCGCTTTTCTTCAAAACCACAAACGTGCACATATATGATCTTCATGATAATCGTGAAAATTATGATTTTTTACTCCTCTCGCTGCCTTTTTGATTCCTCATTGTTGAGGAGCAGAGTGATTTACAAGTCTCACACATCGAAGCAGTAGGAATTAGGTTTAGTGCCGATGCTCAGTATATTTGTGACCACGCCCCGCTCACGATCCAGTAGTTCAACTTTTTTTTTCAGGGACTCGTTCGCTTTTAAAAATACTCTCTTGTGTGGCGATCGAGTCGTAGGCTTCTTTGGTTAGTCATCGTCGGCGGATAATGTGCTGTTATCACTCGAAACTATCGGAATCATAGGTGTAATCGCGCATTTGGGGGAAAGGCATTTCGTATCTGCTTCTACACGATCATGGTACAAATATCCAGTTCCATTCTTGTATTATAAAAGGAACGTCTCAGAAATGTGTAGCGAAAGAATCCTGAAAGTTGCTCGCGTTTTCTCTCTGCGATATATGAACAAATTTTGTAATCAAGTTCACTCTTTGCAGTCATGCTGACTTCTTGAAATCAAAAAAGAGAAGAGTATAAAAAAGTACTTTGACTAGGGCTAATTCACCACATTCTACCACATCAACCCGGTTTTAAACGGAAAAAAGAGAGTGGAAAAAATGTTTTATTATCTGTCGTGGTGCATTCCACGTAATATTGCAGGTACAGTGTGTGCAATAAGCTCGACAGTTTAGTTTTTTTTTGTAACTTTCATTTCTTCCTCACTATATGGTGCACACAACACTGCTGTTTTGCTTCGCAGCAGTGGTCATTATAATTCACTCACTACACTACTGTGCCAGTCACGGACGGTCGAAATACATACACACACTCGGACGCAGAGAAAATTTCATTTCGTTTCGTTTCTATTTTCTGTACATGATCTTGTACAGAGAAAGACCGTATGCGTTTTGGTGAGGAGAGAAAAGTAACCAACCAATTTAACCAGAGTTGTGTCGGCTCTACTTTCAACGTTGAAATATTCCGGGGGTTTTGAGTGGCGATTTGTGGCGCTGCATGCTGGTGCATATATATGCTCGTTGTTTCTTGTAATGAAATGAGGATTTACTTTTGCTGTTAATCATGATGAGAGAAAGAACGTCTCTCGCAGTCTCTTGCGTCCCGCAGAGGCTTATGTTTTTGTAAGAATGCGTTTCTAATGCGGACACTTTGCTTTTCAGCGTTCTCTGCGGAGTATATAGAATGCATGCGGTAGAACGTTAGAGTAAGTCGTGTTTACCGGTGATCATCACGGGTTGTTAGCAATTTGAGCAATGATGTTGATTACGGCTTGGATTTCGACATATTTTTGTGTGCCATTCACAATGAATTTTTTAAAATGTATTCTCCGATTGTCTTTTGTTTTTTCCCTACTCGAAAAGTAATACGGTTGTGGTGAGTCGTATTGGAATTGGTTCACATTTCTCTGACTGTGATTATTAAATCGAGTTCAAACAATGAGTCGACATTTATTCATCTGATTATGTTGCAAGAGTGGTGCTGGCTGCGCTCACTGACTGACTGGTGCTATCAATCTCTGATCCTTATCTCGCCAAATCACCAGCACACACACACGGTTCGTAACTCCACAGCTCATCGAGGATGATGACTGGGCACAGCAGTTGTTGGCCATTCACGGTATTGTTTGGCTCTATATATGGGGGCGAGCAGTGATGAATTAAATAGATCACACACAAAACAATAATGCATCAGTCTTGATCATAAGTCATTGTGCTGTTTATCATGCCAAGACGGGTCGCGGTGATGATGTCAGCAGTAGGGAACTCCTTAAAACCTAGAAGGACCTTTTCGCCGAGGACGATCGGGTCGGGAAAAATTACTTGAACTCGCGTATGTATACGTCTGGAGACGTGGGATTTTGTAACAAACAGCAGCTGCTTTCTCACACTTCTTTGAGGAATCAAAAAGTAAACTTTTGATTTTGCTTTGCGAGTGTTGTTTTTTCCCAAATGGTACATGAAACCTAGTCATGTACGTCCATTTAGAGGACCCATTTTTCTCAGGAGTATTACGGTGATTATTATTATGATGTCTCCGTATTGTTTGACGGAGGTAAGTAAGTTCTTAAGACTACTCTGCGTGCTATGATAGAAGTGTCATATGTTCAGTGAGGGAAAAGACAAGGAACAAGATAAAGATTAAAACTAATGAGTCCTGCTGTATTAACGATGTGCATCTCAAAGGGTCGTTCCCTTTCTGGTGATCGTCCCTTCGTCTTTGTTCGACTACGACGCACTACTATACGTTGCTCCTCATTTTTTTGGGGGAACAAGAAATAAGCACTGCCGTGTAGCCTGATTTTTTTTCTCCATCTTACCTGTGTGAGAAAACTAGTCTGAGACGATGTTACTTACCTTACCCTCATGATCATCATGTGTTTTTTTTTCTTTTTTTTTCTCTTTCAGTTTTAATAGTTCAAACGATGGTTTGGGTTTTATAAGAGATCTTGGCATATGTGTTTAGCATGACCTGTAGCGAGTATATCGACACACTGTTGCTTCTTCAGTAGTCAAAGTAAACCGTGGGAAAGAAAATATAAAACCTTTTTTCTTCTCTCTCTCTCTCGTTTTCGTGGTCCTATAGGGCTCGGATTGGTAAATGCTGTGTGTACGTCTCTCGTACGCGACCTTTATTCCGTGCTTCTTTTCTTCTTCCTCCCCTACGTTTCTCCAGAAAACCTTTTTTTTAAGGCTTCTTCGTATGTGTGCGCACGTAATAGCATTTTCCCCTTCAATCTCTTCACATCATGAGCCGTCAAGCACACGGGAAAATTGGACCAATATGTGAACACGTCTATGTACAACCTTTTTTTTCTTGTTCATAATAATGTCGATTTCTTATTTCGGAAGCATGGGGGAAATCTGACTTGGATCGTATGAATCATATTGGTCTTGGAATTGAGAAGGGGGAAGGAGAAATTAGATACAGATTAGCCGATTATATTATTATTATGATTCGTTTTGTGAGAGGAGTTTCTTTTTAAAAAGACTTTTTTTTCAGATGAGCGTCTTTGTGAATGAACTCTTTACAAATTTATATGACCTTCTGTGTTTGTATATGAATTCATGAGTGTTTGTTGTTTCCGCAGGGCACCTTCTCCCTCATCATCGAAGCCTGGCACCACAACTCACCTGCTGGTGTGGCCAATACTCTCAGGAATAATGGTAAGTCAATCATGCTTCGCTTTTATTGGATCCGCTTTAATGAATTGTCCATCATCTCTATCTTGGCTGGTCCATTCATACGTGTACACATATTGTATTCATTTTTTTTGGTAATAATTGGGGTTTATCTTTCAAGAGGTTTGTGTTATTTTTTTTTTCGTTCACTTTTGTCGAGAGTCTCTTGTCAGGAAACAGGAAATCTGAAAAACAGTTGGACAACTTCCTTTTTTAACCGAATGTATGCGTGCAGAGCACTGCGTCTTGTCTGCATATGTTTTGTTGTAATTTTGAGGACAGGAGCAGGACAAGTAATGTGTGTGGGTATGTCATTATGCCACTAGTCAGTGAGCATATTCTTGGGCGATAAGCGTCTTCCTCTCTTTTTTACTCGGTTTCTTGATTAACGATTTTTGTCCTCGGAAAGAGACGACAAATGAACTTGGTTCAAGTACACATGCTTGTGTTGCATGATAATGGAGGCGTATTATGGGGCTTTGTACTCTTGTATGCATCATGAACTTACGGGCTTTTACGGTGTAGCCGTGTAGGTCATGAGTGGTGCTCTCGTCGTTATAAAATATGTAAAACAAATACCATGTACCAATGACGATTGCAGAAAAGAACAGGAAGACGGGAAATCTCCGAGATGGATCTAACATGAATATATCACTGAAAAATGAACTGTACATATTTCTTTCTCTGGCAGAAAGCGTATATGTACGCGAGTAGATTGTATTTCCAGATAAGTACGAGGGCCGTGGGATAAAAAAGCTCTTTTTTTATTATTGTAATTATAATGCCTCATATACATTTTCTTGATTGACAAACCTGCGATAATGTGTGACTGAGGTGAGCGAGTTCTTGGGAGCGTATACAACGTGATTTTTTTCCCCGTAGAATTATGAGGTTTGTGGACGCACACGGAAGTGCCGTTATCCATAATAGCAGTACACACATAATCGTATCATAAGTCAGTGAGATTTTGAAGTACATAAAAGCACGGAAGGGGCTCATGGAGATGCGATAACCCAATTATTCGATCCCATTTGTGCACTCGAATGCAGTCGAGATTTCTCGTATGATTTCTCGTATATGATGATGGTTTTGTTGCGTTTGTTGCAGATACGACGGTGAACAGACCCCGTTTGCTGTCCCGTATGGGGATTCAACAGTACCTCGACGTGGGTGACGAATGGCGTCCACGTGAATGGACCGGAAACGATGATCGGGTCAGGCTGACGTACGAGTACCGGGTCACTTGTCTCTCCGATTATTACGGGGACGCTTGTGACAAGACTTGCAGGTCGAGGAACGACACTTTCGGACACTACACATGCTCCGACCAAGGGGATAAAATCTGTCTTCCTGGATGGAGCGGATCCTACTGTGAAAAACGTAAGCACTCTCTGGTTCCTTTCCTTCATTCACAAACTCAAGAATATGTGCACGTTCATATGAGTTTGCACACTCGTGTATACTCTCGACTCGGTTCTCTTGAGCAAACAGTGCGCAACCTTTGTGCGAGTATTGCATTACAGCGGAAGTTTTAGGAAAAGCACACAATGGCAGAGTGAGAGTTGCTAGAATTTTATTTCCCGGATGATGATGAGCACTCCACGTTTTGAGTAGCATGAGATTTTGTTGAATTGAACGGCTTCCTCCTCCATTTTCATCAATTCATTTTTCAGCTTATACGCGTTATACGAAGAGCTCAATTTTCTTACCGTACTTGTACAGTTTCCGTCCGTCTCCACTCGAGGAGAAACTAGCATACACATATTCCCCCTTGCGAGAGTTGTTGTCTTAAAAACTACTATATATTGCTTCCTTTTTTTCTGCTTCTACATCCGTTCAATTCCGTGGTAGGATTCAGAGTAATTTGATAAGGTATATTATTCACCGAGTCTTGTCTTTCCTGCTCTTTACGTTAGTGTCTAAGTGGCAGCAGCTGGTGGCTAGATCCACACGATCCTGTACTTTGTACACTGTATACGTATAGTTTTCCAAACAGTTTCGTTTTGCTCGCGGTTTGTAGTGTGATTTCTGGTCGAGCTTGTTGCTCTTTTTTTCATCCTAGTATCATGATGATGATGGTCGTCGTCACCGAAGAAAAACCGGACTGCACGAGAGAGAGAGATACTAGAGAGCTCGTAATAAACATCCTCTGTTCGTAAAGCCTCCTTCTCGTAATGATAATAATGTTGATTATGATTACAGCAAAACGGGTGCAGTAATCTAATGCAATAATGAATACACGTACGATTATACGAGACATACGCGTATGCTCGGAGGAGTCGTCCATTTCCCTTTAAGCTCCTGTAACATAAACTGGACTAGTCTGTAAGCTCTCTCTCTGGGGGGAAGAAAAATTTTCTTCTTTTCTACCTTAATGCATGGATTTATATGCATAAGAAGACTAGTTTACAAGATTTTCTCCTGATGTGGGTAATCTGCTTCTATTCCGTACGCTCTTATTATTCTTACCCACTCTTTTGTCTGATTTTTATAAGCTCATCACAGCATCAAGTCTGTAGCATTTGTACGTAAAGTCGTGCTCTTTTCGTACTCGAGCTTAAGCCACTTTTTTATCATTAAAAGCGATGATGATGACGATGATGCATTGAGTCGAGTTTCTTTATTATTTCGGAACACTGTGTACAAAGTGTATAAAAACGGGGGCTCTAATTCTTTTTAAAAACTAACTTCCATCATCCACATTCCCCCTTATTGCCCGGAATGCTGTTGTTGTTCTTTTCTTGGATGCACTCGTATATACGTAATACGTAATATAAACTGAACTGTTGGTTGTATGCATCGGTTTGTGCTGTCGTTCTCGTGGAGCTCTCAACAAAAGTCGTGACCAAATGATGAGACTCGAGAGAGTGAAGGAATCTGAAAAAAGTGTACTTTTTCTTTATCATCATCATCCTTTCATTCGTCTTCGACTCGGACGGACGGACGGTCTGGTGCATTTGCTCACTGTGGAGTTTGTTCTTCTTCTATCACCTACCGACAACCTTACGAGAGTGTATTGTGTCTTCCACACTGTATCTACGCCAGGGCTTATTATTATCAAGGAAAACTCACTGGCCTGGAACAGTAGAAAAATGTATAAATTTCTTCCCATCGCACCGTCATCATCATCATCATCGTGATGGTCATGAAAAAAAGTAGCTTTCTGCTTTTAAAAAAATACATCTCGAAGCGTGTACTCGCTACCACACCAAGCTACCCCTCTCATCTCTACACATCCTCACACGTCCATATTCGTATCCTTATACATCATATCATGGTACGGCAGGTAGAGTCCGTGTAGATCTATAAATGAATGTACAAACATTGCGCGAGAAAATGCTTCCTTTTTGGCTTTGGTTTTTGAGAAGCAACAGGCAAAAAAAAAGTACTCTCTCTCACAAGTCAGCCAGGTATGTCTCTCCGTAAAGATCCCGTGTGTTCCCACTTTATTCACGGACTTTAAAAAGAGGAGAGATTCCCCTTCGGTTTTCTCTCTGAATCGACATACATCCACGCTAGTGCATACTGTTCAACATTTATTATTATTATTATTATTGTGCTCAAACCAAAACCTTTTTAGTTCTGCTTCATGCGCTCAACAGAGAACTTGGAGAGAGAGAAAGAAAACGCATATTTCTCTTACTGCTTTTTTCGCTCCTTGATCATTCTCAGCTCCTTCTAACACATTACCTTTTTTCATCATCGCGTATAAAAAGGTTCCTCAAAATCGTCATCATGTTTCGTGGCTTTTTCTTTTCGTTTCCCCTTCCCTCATCCGCTCAAGTACGTCTTTACACTTGTGAGCGAAGGTAAACTCGCTGCATTGTAAAAAGTTATGGAGGTTATATAACGTTGCGGTTTTTTAAAAATAATCGCATACACGATATATTTTTCATCATCATTCGTGATGGGCTCTCTCTCTCCATAAGAAAATTTAGGCTTTTTCTAAACTTCATTCAGTTTGGGGGTTGCTTTTTTGCCCATTAGAGATTTGAGTCATCATCGACATGCCACGTATTTTCTCAACCTCGTAAGTCTATCAAAAGCGAGGCAGATGGGGAGAGAGAGTGTTGCAATGCGTATCTTTCTCGTATATTTTGAGTATGTTGTGTTGAGTCAGGGAAAGCCGAAGAAGTGTGTTAAAAAATGATTCCATCTGGGGTTAAAAACGTATCGAGAAGGAGCAGCAAATGGCTGCCAAATGCTTGTTGTTTTTTGGAGAAAAAGGTTTTTTAAAATGAGAAAGTTTTGTGTGCACTTTTTCCCCACTACACATGCTCCACACACTGCGAACAGGTCACTTACGCATACAGTTTGCAGATGGTCTCTTGGCTGGAATGTATCTCGGGTCTTTCAGAGGAGAAAAAGAATGCAATTCGGACGAGACAACTAAAAGATGCAACAGTCGAGTCTCGTCGTCGTCGTCGTCGTCGTCGTGTGCATACGAGTTTAGATAGTCGATCAATTCAATTTTGTACGGGCGCAAAAAGACAGACAAGTACGAGTATGTATAAAGGTGTGCTGTTGCAGTCTCCTCATCTGCGTTATTTCCCGAAAAAAGGTTAAATAGAAAGAGAGCAGATGTTCTGCGTTGGACGATCAAGAAAAAAAGGGAAAATACGAGCAAGATACGAGGCTATAATTCGTGTGGATGAGATAGGGAGGAAAAATGGAGTGTGGACCCCATCTGGCACGTGCCCTTCTTTTTTTCGCCATTTAGTAAAACATGGATGGATGAAAATGGCCATTCGTTTGAATGACTCTGTTTTATGTAGCGTCTCTGGCTCTTGTACACTCAACATCGAGAAACTACACGTAAAATGGCAGCACGACACGGCCGGATGGGATGTGGAGTGAGAGGGATGCGTACTACCCTCTATTTTTTAACCCTGTTCTGGTGTGTGGAAATTTTGGGGTTGTTCTTTTTTAAGCCAGCAACTGGTTACCGGCTAAAAAACGACGAGAGTGCACTCGGCGTTTTGTGTCATCGTATTATGCCTAACAAAACGCTTCCAATCGGTGATTTTTTGGGAGCTGGTGGAGCCAAGAGGTGGAATAAATAATACGAGGTTTGATCGAATGAGTCAGTTGGTGGTGCCACCAGGCACTTCTTCGTGTGTCAGTTG